>JAOTRH010199333.1:0-11300 GCA_034768845.1 Heliamphora exappendiculata | reverse complement strand
GTGAGGGCGAATGGTTCTTACAATCTTTTAGGGGGGCAAATATTAGTTTTTTTTTTTTATAAAAAAATTGGAAGGCAAACCTATATAATCTTGAAATGTTTGAAACTAATACTAATATAATTATGAATACTTTTTTGAAACTCAGGGGGCGGCCACCCCCATCCGCACCCCTTGGGTCTATCTATGGTCGAGGGGAAGGAGGAGGGAGGGGGTCTCAGTCCTAGTTCTACTTTGTATCAGGTTCTGAATTTTACAAGAGTAGAAGATGACGGGTGGATTGAATGTTGTCTGATGAATATTGATCACTATTCACCAACGACTATTACTAAGTCTGGGAAGAGGGATACCTTATTTTGGAATTGGGTGCAGAATCAGTACTTTAATTGTTATCATACGCTCACACACACATATGTTGTATCCTAACTAGATTCATATATTTGTATCATTTAGAAACATGACACCAGACTCTCCAATAAGATGCATGGACTTCAAGCTCTTTTGCTTTAAACGTAAATTTTGGTGCAATGCTGCTCCTTCTACGTGTAAATAAACCTTCGTAGATGTTTGTCAAAATAAACTGAAAGTATAAATGATGACAAAGTAGTGCATTCATATGTCACCGATTCAAGAGTAGAGGTAACCAGAAGAGAGATTCAACCAATTCAGTCGAAAAGAGGGAAGCATGAGGTTTTCTCATAGCTTCAAGTACAATGGGTTTTAGGTGAAGAAAATGAAGGTTGTTTGTCTCTTCTCCTCTTAAACCTGATGGGATAGGTGTACCTTCCCCAATTTATATAGAAGAGAGTCACGAGGTTCACAGTGGACGTCTTGAATCCCTAGCCCCCTGGCCACAAGACTCTGATTCCCACAGTGGAAGGAAAATAGGACTTTGTCCCTGCCTCTTGGGTTAACTCTTCAACTGCTGCATCTTTTTGATATTGGTTGGACTTCTATCGCGGGTCTCCTCGTGTTCTCCATTGGATCAATCCCCAGTACTTAGATCTTGATGTGGCTTCTTGATTTATATGCCTACACTATGACTGCTGATCTGAAATTCTACCTTTCATTCCTTGCTTAATTCTTTCTTAGGGTGGTTCAGGCAAAAGAGAAGTGAATAAATAATAATAAAATGTTTCACCTCACATTTAGTTATGGGAATTGTATAGCACATTTGGTTATCTGTCTTCCTGATCATCAAGATCTTCTCTTCATTGGTTTTAAAGTTTTACTCTTCAAATTCTTCCCTCATCTGGGCTTAGAGGGCGTATACTGTTGCTGCGGAAAGGATTAATGTACCTCACTACCATTATCGTCAAGTTGCAGGGGGTAGAACCTTGACCAAATATAGTTTCAAAGTTGCTATCATGTGGCTATTGAAAGACATTGTGGTTGAAAGCAACAGTAGAGATTTGGATTTTCAATTTTCCTCTCTTTAATTAAGGAATTAAAGTGGAATAGGGCTGGTTAAACAACTAGAACATATTATTATACCATTGCACTTAATTCTTTTCATCTCAATTGTTATTTGATGTGCTATGACTGAACTCTTGTTGCATTTAGAAAAAAACCAGTCGGCAGTCCTATCCTGTACTAGATCAGAAGAAAACAGCTTCGACTCTTGGATGTTAATTTGAAAACGAAATTGGTGGTAGATATTATATAATAGTTAATGTAGAATTAATGGGATAATTCATATGTCAAGAATTCATTTAGAATAGTTAAGTACTCAAATTATTGTAAGTTTAAGTGCATCAAAATAATGTTTCACAGTGAGAAAAAGCATGGGTGGGTCTTGTCTACAGAGAGAACATTGAGAGAGAGAGAGAGAGAGAGAGAGAGAGAGACTTTTTATGTATCTGTTTATTTAGTTTGCAAATATGATCAACAATATTAATTTTGCACTTCATCCAAAACCAGATGGGGGTTATGTGTTCATGTTTGAACTAGTTGGGGGTCATATGTTCATTTTTGAATTAGACTAGCGTTATGTGTTTTTTATCCAAGCCATAAGGGGTTGAATTGTAAGTATTCCTTGATTTTTATATCAATGGCAGTCTTGTATTTTCTCTGTGGAGTGTGGACTGTAAGTGGGCTGTCTATTGGTCCTTGTTTTTTGTCTGTGGTCTTAGTTATTTAGCCGGGTTAGATTAAGGGGTTTTTGAGCCAAGAGAGTAGCCAAAGTCTTCATCAAAGCTTGGCCACCAAGTTTGGCTTGGGAACCAAGTTTGTTTGGGCTCCAAGTCCTCTTTGTAACAGCCCAGTGTAGGCAATCCCACATCGGTCAAAGCTGTGGGGACATGCAAATATATATAGGACGCAACCAAGATAGATACCAGCTTTCTACCATGGGTTAAGGGCCATAACAGCTCATTAAAGGGTCATAAGGATCCAAACTTTAATGAGATGTGGACCTTATATCTGGAAGCCAAATATTTTGACTGATTCAACCTATAATAACATATTTAAACTCATACATCAGACCCATAACAGCTTGACCTACACTAAATTTAGGAATGAAATGCCCTCGACTCCTAAGCTATAAAATTATATGAAAAAATATACTTATTGCAAATTAAGTTAAACGAAACCTGAAGTGTAACCTTTTTGTTAAAGATGACTTTTTATTGAAAAAGTGCCATCATAACAGAGTGCAATGCTATGAGAAAAGCATATACACAGGCAAAAAACAAAGTGAAAAATCCCCTTTATATATACAAGGGATATATAGCTCCCCAAAAAAGTCGATAAAAGAGGACTAAAAAAAAGGCAGTAGTCTCCTTAAGCTAAGAAAAACAAACAGACAGGCACATTTCTTTCTGAGCACTAAATCAAAATTTCTACACCTTCAAAAGCTATCGGGTTCATCTCGTTCTATAAGTACCTTATCAAACAAAGAGGCGCTCCATCCTAGGGCCTTTTGAAACTACCTCTTGGACAACCCCTATTTCAAGATAAAATCTACTCTTTAACTTAAGCTTATGTTTGGACTAGCTTTTTTTAGTAGCTTTTAGGTTTTTTAGCTTTTTTGTAAAAAAGTAGTTGCCAAATCATGACTTTTTTGTGAGACAAAAAAGCCAAAAAGCCAAGCTAAGCCAAACCAAGTAACTTTTTTTTTGTAGAAAAAGCTAAAAAACTTGGCTTTTAAGCCAGGCCAAACACAGGCTAAGATGACATCACTCACTCTACTCCAAAATCATAGAATATCATGTTTGAAAATTCTGTGGACACCGAATAATCCAATAAAAGATAGTTCACATTTCTACCTCTTGTACACATAAAACACCAATCATGCAAGGTAAGCAACCTTAAGACATTGCAGTGCAGAAATATTCTCTAAAACACAAGACGGTGCTGTTTTCGGCTTGGACTGATTCTATGAGCTAACTTTGAAAATTATAAAAATTTCTCCTTTTTGCTTCTTCTAAAATTTTACAGGGATGAAATCTTATGAGTCTCTTAACTATTTACAAATCCGACTGACCTTGTCCTAATGGCTATTTCGTAGATCAAGATATTGTAGAAAAAATTCTGATTGGTCCAGATATGACTAATCTTGGGAGAATGGCCATATCTCCATCAATTCTTATTCAATGAAGACTGATTTTATATTATATTAAAGGGTACTTATGGTATATTAAAGGGAACACAGAGAGCTATCTACAATAATCATTTCAGGATTTAACTCAAAAGGACTGGAGAGAAATGAAATTCTTAAGTCATTGTTCAAGCAGGAAGTTTAGGACAGTTAGGAGAGACTCTTGTAAAATGGAGTTTGGGGGCCTTTAAACTATTTATAAAATTTCCAAAAATTATATTCAGTTACTAGAAACCTTTTAAAAGGAGTGTGGCCCATTGGAATTTCTGTAAAAAATTTGAGGTGAGGATAAGATGATACCTTGCATGCATTTCCAAGAAAATCCAATACAAAAGATGTCCATTCATCTTTATATGGCATCCTTTTGACAATAAAACATTAAGATCCATAGGAGAGTCCTTTTAACATGACAGTAGTGGCTATGATACTAAAATACATCAAGCAGTTTAATTACGACTATTGCATGCCCAAAATGAGAATTTATAAATATAACGACATAAGAGAAGCCTATAAGATCACACTTCTTCACAAAAAAAATGCCACAGGATACGATCAAACTCCATTTGTACTTACAACACAATGGGATAAGCACTTTGCTCGTAGGAATCTTATTGTAAAAACTTTAAATATAAGAACAACATATTAAGCACACTACTAACAAAAAAATATAGCTTTCAAGATGGTACTATATACACTTTTGACACTTAAAAAACTCCTTTTTACCTCACCAAGGCTTTTCAAGTTTAGGTTTTCATACTTTAACACCACACTAGGAAATCAAAACTCCAAAAAGTTCAATCCAAGTCAAATATTCCAAATGTAATCTTTTCAAGTTCAGAAACAATATTGTGTATCGTATCTAGGCAACTCATCTAAATTTCCCATCCATATATCTTTATAAATCCAATATCGTAAACCCTTGCTGGGTAGGTTCTTTACCTTTGAACTAGTAACCCATAAAAAAACCATAGCTAAATAAAAATATCAAAACCATAGCCAAATCAAAATATCAAAACCATATCCAAATCAAGGCATTCACAACCTAACTCATACCAAAAGTAAATTTTCCAAGTTTGAACTACGTAACTTTAAAGTAAGTTTACTAGCACACTTAGCTTTTGAAAATTGTATTTCCAAGAGTAACACAACCTTTTTGTTCAACTTAACTCTTTTAAAATCCCACCATTTCAACACATGGTAATGTGCATGGCATCTAGAAGCTAAATAATACATAAAAACATGATTTAGAACATATGAACTCAAACATACTTGAAACTAAGTATGCATGATATATGGTTCAAAAGGCTTCAAGATAAACATTATAGGCATATAATAACTCAAGAAACATGATATTCATGCTAAAAATTAAATGAAAGCATTTAAAGGATCAAGTTAAAAACCATATCAAATAGATGCTTCAAGCTTTCAAATCTTTGAGGAAAAGAGGTTGAGAGGATTATGTAAACTTGTGACCCTTGCTCTTCGTTAATGGAAGAGAAAAAAACTGGAGTTTTGAGTCTTTACTTGGTATGGCAGAACCAAGCAAGACCAACTCAACAGAGGAAGATTTAACCAAAATCAGAACAAGAGAAGAGGAGAAGAGGGAGAGCTAGTATCAGCCAAGGGCGAGGGGATTCTCTTCCCTCAAGTTCTACAAGTATAGCAAGAGTTTTAACTCGACCAATTGTGTTGTCATGTTCTAGTCATGGGTGCAAGTCTAAGTATCAAGATCATATTAAACACTAGCAAGGTAAGATGGAGTGTGTAAGTAAGCAAATAAGGAGTCAAAATATTGTGGTGTGTGTAAATATGTGTTGAAGCTAATGTGTAAGTAAGTTAAAGAGAAATGGTATAAAGTTGTAAAACTTAAAAGGCTTGCCCAAGAAGTTTCACAATTTTTAGTTCTTGAAACAATTTTAGGACCATAATAGCCCCTTCATGGCCGGCCATGAAGAGAGAGGAATTGTGGCATGGGCCCCACTTAGTGGTATTTTAATAGAAGTTAACAAGTTTTTGACTTTAAAGTTAGGGCAACTAAATAGTTAGGGCTTGAGTGTAAGGTACTCAATCCAATGATTAGTCAAATTTACTATGGTTAAATCATTCTAGTCAGGTCATGGGTAAATTTAATCGGGTCAAATTGGGGTGTTAGATTATATGTAAAGTTCTTGGGGGTGTTAGAGAGATTTTGTCTTTTGGGTTTTTTTTTTGTAAGTCTTGTGTTAGATCGTTGAAGGAATCTCTTGATTTCGTTTGCAAAGAGGTTTGTCTACAGAAAAATATGATTTTTTGCTTAGAAAATAATAGAGTAGAGAACCGCTGCTGAACTGAGAGCTCCAAACTAGTTAGGGCTTTAAAGAGTTGGAGGCTCTGGCTTGTGGTTCACCCTTGTGGTGCCTACTGACCCCTCTGCCCCTCCTATATGCACGAATAGTTTAGCAAAAGAAGCAAATTTCTTTGTGTTTTCAAATGTGGACTTCTATATTCCACCCTAGATATCCAGTTATACCTTCGCCACGTGGTGCCTTAGAGATTACCTACAAGACCCCTACCTCCTCGCCTGGGGAAGGAGGGCAGGGGTTTTTATTTTGTTACAAAAAATACACTTTCACACCTCCCTCAACCGCATGATGTGAGCTCGGTGAACGGTGAAAATTTACTTAGTAAGAATTGAAAACAAGGCAAAGTGCGAGTCTTGGTGATAAAATCAGCAAGTTGCAAAGATGAGTTGACAAAAGGCAAATTAATAGTACCAAGCTGAAGATGTTGACGAACAAAATGAGAATCAATTTTTATATGCTTTATACGCTCATGAAAAATAGAATTGTGAGTGTTCTGAATGGCACTCTTGTTATCACATTAGAGATATACAGGAGAAGAGAGAGAAACGCCCAAATTAGAGGCCGTCTAAGTCGAACAATCTCAGCGGTAGCATGAGTTATAGTACGATATTCAACTTCAGTAGTAGGACGAATAATGCCAGATTGTCTCTTGCTTTTCTAGGAAATGAGGGAGTCACCAATAAATACACAAAAACCAATAGCAGATTTGTGACCAAACACATTGCCAGCTCAATCAACATAAGCCCGAAGAGTTAAAGTTGAAGACGAAGACAATAGTAACCTCTAAAAAATAGTACCACAAACATAATGTAAAATGCAGAGCAAAACAGCCAAATGAGTGGAACGAGGAGTAGAGACAAATTGACTCACCACATGAATGACATATGCATATCAGGATGAGTCACAGCAAGATAGAGCAAACACCTAACCAGTTCTCGATAGATAGTGTGATTCTCAAGAATAACGCTATCATAAGGAGAGAACTTGGCATGCAACTCAATGGGAGTATCCACAATCTTATTATCAGTGGATCACCTTGTTTGCATATTTTAATTGAGACGAGAGATAGCCCTTAAGAGAAAAATCAACCTCTATACCAAGAAAGTAGAGAATCTAAATCTTTCATCTCAAATGCATGAAATAGATGTTTCCCTTAAGAGATCATCATAATGAATGGTGATCATATCATCCACATATAATAAGAAAATAACCATCTCAATAGGAGTGTGTCGGAGAAAAAGTACAGAATTATGAGGACTAGGAGTGGAACCAATTTGGCTAACAATGTACTAACAAAGGCTCGTGCCAGGCATGAGGAGACTGCTTTAAGCCATAAAGGGCACTCGAAGACGACATATAGAACTAGTTGGATTGGGAAGGCTCGTAAGAGAGCGCATATGGACTTTTTGTTTATGATGCCTACTGAGGAAAGCATTCTTGACATTTAGATGAAAGAGAGGTTGTTGATGAATGGCGGCAACATAAATTAGGGTATGGGTTGTAGTCATCTTGGCCACAGGTACAAATTTTTTTTCGTAATCATTCTCATACTCCTAAGAAAAACCCTTTGCAACTAATCTGGTTTTATAGCGCTCTAGATAATCATCAGAATGGGTTTTAACTTTGTTAACTCTCTTATATCCAATAAGATTTTTACCGGCAAACAATAGAATCAAATTCTAAGTACAAGTCTTTTGAAGAGCAGTTAATTCTTCTTACATGGCATTGATTCAGTTTGGATTAGTACATATTTCTTTTTAAGACTGAGGCTCAAAATAAACATGAATAGTTGATAAAAAGGCATAATAAGAAGACCAAAAAATAGGTGTTAAAAAAAGCAAGTCTTACAGTTGGAGTACGAGCACACAAAGGATAGCGTTGTTGAGGTGGATCAGGATCTACATAGAGAGAGAAAGTTGTGTCGGAGCTGGTGGATACGTGTTGAGAAGGAGGAGGCTACCTGCGAGAATAAACTAACGGAAGTGATGAAATAGCTAAAGGAGAGATGTAGAAGGAAGTTTAGAAATATCAAGAGTACGAGTAAAGTCTTTGGAAGGCACATCATTCAATAAGGAATCAGTATGAATCAAATCTTTTTTTGGGAACATGGGCATATTTGAAAGGTAGAGTAAAGTATAAGAGTTGCTCAAGAAACACAACATGATTGGAGACATAATGGCTAAAAACGTTTAGATGCAGGATCATAACACCGATACTCTTTTTGTTGAATCCTATATCCTAAGAAGACACAAATAGTGCTAAGTTTAGTGCACCAACATTTGGGAAGAAGGACAAAACAAATACAACCAAGGACAATAACTATGAGTAATTAGGAGTATTATCAATCATAAGGATAAATTTTAGAAAGAAGAGGTGTGAGCATGCGATTAAGAACATACACCGCAGTGAGTACTGCATCTCTCCAGAAAAAATAGCGGGAGAGATCTGCTTCAAGGATGTGCCGATGATTTTTTTCAGCTCAACCATTTTGTGATAGAGTTTTAAAACAGGAAGATTGATGAATACTGCTAGATGTAGCTAAGAATTTAGCTGAATTTGGTTAGGAAATACTCTCCACTCAAATTAAAATGAAGGGTCATTATAGTAGTGTAAAATCGAGTGTGAACCATGGAGTGAAATGCGCCATAAATATGAAAAAAATCAGATTTGTGAGACATAAAATACACCCAACAAAAACGACTATAATCATCAATTAAGAAAACATAATACACTTATCGACCCTTGGTTGCAATGGGATAAGGCCCCACACATTGATATAAACAAGAGAGAAAGGAGATGGAAAAAGAGAAGTGCTTCTAAGAAAAGGTACAACTATATTTTTGTAATTACAACCAGGGCACTTAGAAATGTAATTGGTAGACACTTTATTTAGGCAATCAGGCAGAACTAACCGTTTTAAATGTTGAGTAGACAAATGACTTAATCTAGAATGCCAAATATAAAAAGAAGAATGCTGATCTATATAAAAGGAAGATAGAGCCATAGAGGAAAATCCAGAGAAATGTGCAAACTTTCTAACATATAAATCATTGGCCCAACTCCCAATCTCAACCTGCATGTAGGACGTTTGATCTATAACAACATAATCAGAGGAAGAAAGCAAAACATCAAAAACCAGAATCCAAAAGCCAACTGAGAGATAATAAACTAGTAGACAATAAACTTATAGACAATTGAGACACAAAAAAGACATTAGGAATAGATGAAGCAAAATACATTAGGAATAGATGAAGATGAGGAAAGAAGAATATAGCCAATAGAAACAATTTGCATAGAAGCGCCATTTGAAGCAGAAATAGTGATGGTAGAAGAGAGAGAAACACAGTGATTGAGACTCGACAAATCAGATGTCGTATGATAAGAACCAGAATAAAAAATTAGAAGTATTGGGTGAAATACATGTGAAATCAAAACTATGCTAACCTGAAGAGAAATTGGCATAGGAGACGCACGAGGTTGGAGCACAGAGGAGGCCTACTTAATCTGAAATTGCTCAAATAGAGAGTGTACTGAGGAAGATTGGGCACCACTGGAAGTCGAGCAAAATCTCATGCCAAATCAAATATCAGTACTTTATGCCAAAGTCTCATGTCAAAATCTTGTTCCAAAATCTCATTCCTGATTGCTAATTATTTTTATTGAAAATATTTTGTTAAAGTTTTGTGCAAAATAAAATCAAACAGAGACATAATAGAAGAAAGTGAACTAGGAGAAAACCACCACAATAGAGGGCTCCACAACAAAGCAAGGTAAAGGATAAAAGAGCCAATGTAGGGAGTGCTAACAAGAAGCAATTGAAGGTCCAATTAAGTTCACCGGAGATAATTGGAGGTCCGATGAGGGTCACTGGTGTCAAAAGAAGGTCCGACAAAGTCGTTGGAATTGGCATGAAGACTCAGTCGAAAGAAACCAAAGCAAATAGTTGAGAGTGTAGTTCAAAGATACCAAATAAATTCTACAAAGTCGAACGGAGGTCTGGCGAAGGTCAACAGAGGTTTGACGAAGGTTTCTAGAGGAAATCAAAGGGCCGACGAGGTCATTGATGGTGGTTGAAGGCCCCGATGCTGGTTGTTGAGGCAAGCAAGTGTCTGATCTGGTCGGGTCGCTATAGGACTACACGAATCTCAGATCTGGTCGCATGTGCTACGGTAGCACTTGTTGACAACTGGATAGTGATTGGCGGAAGTTTGACGAGGTCCTAGTGGTGGTTGAAGGTTCTGCAAAGATTATTGAAACACCCTACGAAGCCTAGTTCTGATTGAAGGTTCTATTGCATATTAGGTCGGGTTGCGCCGCAATGACACTACAAGAAAGTCCAGATCTGGTCGATGCCTTCAAGTGCTAACGATGACCAAAAAGGAGCGGCGATGTCCAAAAAGTGGTCGACGACGATTGGAAAGAGACTGACGCTGGTTGCCATTGTCGGGTCTTATGACGCAAGTTGACTGCGATGCTAATGATAGTGACGACAGTGCAATGCTAGGGTTCCGGCCAAAAGGTGGGCGTTGATATCATGTAACAAAAGAGACGAAAGAAGAGAACTTTTATTGATAATAATCGAAAGGCTTAAACACTAAAGATGAATTACATAATATATAAAAAAAACAAAATCTAAAATTGTAATTAGTCTTAACTATAAAAGTACCATTTAGCTAACAAACGGATAACAAATTAACCAAAAAGCACACTTTCACAACATGGAAAGGTTTAAGTGAGCCAATATTTTCACTCCATTCCTTTAAACTTGAAGCAAAATATTCTTCAGGTTACCAATTTAGGACTGTTTCTGTACTGCCTTCAATTGAGTAAATATTTGATTACTTGGCTACTCAAATAGGGTGTGCGTGGAATTTTAAAATTTAAAACCTACAAATTTGCTAGTTTTGAGGCTACAAATAGTTCTTAGTTTAGCCATTGTGCTAGTTAAAGACTCTGGTGGTTTCTATTTAGATTGCTAGTTTGGGTAAGATCCGTAAATGCACTTACTTATCTTGGTGCCATTTCTGTGTAATGTACAAGAAACAGGTAGGCTTTTTGTTAACGTTAGATTGAAAATTTTGCTTGAGAGGTTTGGAAATGGAGCGTGAAATGTCAGTCAACATGAATTACCCATTGTCAGACATGAAGGGTCACATTGGTCTTGCTTTATTGCTGTTCATGTGTTTACTGCCCCCTATATATATATATATATATATATATATATATATATATCGTTATTTTTAGGAGTGGCATATTGTGGTTAAATCTTCTGAGTTCTGACACTCAGGCCCAAAGTGGTTTATCTCCATAAATGCATTTATGCATTTTCTTACCTTGTGTATGTTTCTTCCTTTATAAAGGTT
>JAOTRH010199322.1:0-11301 GCA_034768845.1 Heliamphora exappendiculata | reverse complement strand
ACATATTTTTATGTTTCGTGATCATTTATTAAAAATCATATTCAAAATGTGTGTTATCATGAAAAATGAATGCCCAGTTATTAATTTGTTTTTTTTTTGTTTAAGGCATATCGATAAGGGGAGAACTCTTGTTGAAAATTATTTCCAAATTCTTTCTAGAAAATGTTAATATGGTTGTAATCATCAAAAAATGGAAGATTGTTAGCCCAATGGCTTTTTATTTTGATTTTGTTAATTTTCATAATTCACTTTCTAAGAATAAATGGATTTAAATGGATAATATTTTATATTTCTAAAATGAAAGTGTTAACACATTTTGAACAATTAAATTTGGCACCTTAGCCAAAAAGAAATGACTTATCTCTCAAAAAGATTAAAACACTTAAGTGTTCATTCATAAGAATATTTTGTGTTAAACCCAATTAAAAAAAATAAGTCAAACACTTTAAAGGCTAAGTATACTTGAAACTTATCAAGTATGTCAACACCCATTAATCAAATGGTTTGACACCCTAACTGTTTTACAAGTTGATCTTCAGGTATCAAAGAGTTGGTGTCGACACAAACAAGTTTTGTGTCAGCACAAAAGAGCCGAAGCTCTAAGAACTCAAGTTGAGTTCACACAAATCAATTTTGTGTCGACAAAAAAGCGATCCGCACTTTTGGTATCCAAAAGTTTGGGTCGACACAAATAGAAGTTGTGTCGACACTAAACAACCGAGACCTCCTGCAGATTTTTGGTGTCGACCCCAAGTCCAAATGTGTCGACCAAAAAGTTCTGAGCCTGCCTACAGAATGTTGGTGTCAACCCCAAGACCAAATGTGTCGACACAAATGAACCGAGACTTCCTGCAGAAATTTAGTGTCGACACCAAAGGCAAGTTAAGTCGACACAAATGGTCCCTTCGGATGCTAAAGTTTCAAACGAGCCGACACCATATTCAAATGTGTTGACACCAGGATGTTGGAAGGTAGATTGCAGAAATTGTATCGACCCCTCAGAAGATTTAAGTCGACCCAACCACTTAAGGAATCTACCCCTGACAATTTGTGTCGACACCAAAGGTATTTGTGTCGACACTAGAAACGGAAATTCAAATCGCGAAAGATCTCAACGGTTGGAGTTTTGGCATTTATTGCTTCCACCTACCTTCAATGGTCATGAATACACAAGAACTCACATAAGGAGTTACTTCTCAGTATTTAAGAAGGTTGGAGACTTGCATTTACTGTTTCATTGCTCAAATCAATCTCAAAAATTTCAAGCTAATATTTATTGCTGTAACACCAGTTCTTGTTCCTCATCTTTCTTTATCTTTTCATTTATTGTAAATCTTTCTATAAAGAGAGTGAGAGTTCATCATTAATACTCTTCATTTATTATAATCAATGGTGAGTCACCCTTTATCCTTTGAGTGAGAGAGTGAAACTCATCAAAAAAGAGTTCAAGAAAGATTAGAAGAAAGTCGAAGCTTGTTTTCATAGGATCTTCTTGAAGTTGAAATAGGATTGTGAATGTGCCCATAAATATTCAGTTCATTCAAGTGAAGTCTTGAAGATTGTAAAGGCTTGGAATACGTTCGCGTAGTATTCTGAATAGTGAAAATACTCAAGGGAGATCTTGAGGAGTGGACGTAGGTTAGGATAAAGTCGAAGCACTATAAATCTCTGGTGTCCGGTTCTATTTCTCTATCTCTCAACTTTTAATATTTGTATTACTTCTATATTTGCTTATCTTGCTTTATTTATTTGCAATATTAAAAAAATTTCGAAAAGGCTTTTAATTTGCTGTTATTTTTAAAGACCCAATTCACCCCCCCTTTGGCTTGCCTCAAACTAATAAGGACAGTGATCCGATAGAAATCTCGGCAACCCCCATTGTTTCCACCCAAAATTGGACAGTAAATAGCTAGAAACTAAGAACCTATCCAACCTACTTTGTTTCTTTCCACTTGAAAGTTGTGTCATTGTTGTTTACTAAAAATCATCGATTCTGTTAGTTTTAGTATTTAATTTTATTCTTTAATAAAATTATTTTTCTATTTTATGAGAATCTTAATGAGCAATGTATACAATATTATTTTTTTAAATGTTATATATAGGTGTCTTTTATTCTATACAGTATTTAATCTGGTGTGTAGATTACGACTTGCACACAGAAAACCAAATTATAGGTTCTTCAATAATATAAGTTTTAGTTCACAATTTAGATGGAATCGGGCAAACCATCGATACGACTATAACACAAAATTTTAGTAGGCTTGCCTTGATTATGGAAAACAGATAATAGTATCGTCTATTATTTCGACTCGCTGTGCTAGTACACTTTGTGTGTATTGAACGGGATCGTATTGGGGTAATTAATTTTATACTAACTATATAAATTAATTCACATTCAAAGGTTATTATGAGTGCCCGTCAAATATTTTTTATTGAAAAATTGTATTCAAATAAATGATCTTGATAGTTTGCCTTCAACAATTGGTAGCAGAGCCATTTTGATAATTGAATATGATTTAATCGAGGGAATTGGGAAGCTTTAGAACTATGCTAACTTTGTTTGGTAGGCGTTATAATCTCGATTTTATGATCATTATTTTATTCATATTTGATTGAATACTTGAATGATGATTATTATTGGTTTTAATCACGAGGGTGTAAGAGGCAAACTGCCAAGATCATTGATTTTTATACGATTTTTCAAAAAATAAAAATTGGATGGACAATCGTCGAAACAGGCTCCCTATAAAACTTTTTGATGTTGAATAATCAAAATAAAACTCGTGCCACCACAATTAATTTTAGATGAATACCTTTTTGATCGTTTCATCAACTACGAATATTAATTCTTTGAGTTGAAACTCCGAACATACCTTTTACTATATTCCCGATGCGATTCCCGAACGTAGCGTGGGTTACGATCCTTCGAGAACTGGTACCAGAAGAATCTAGACAACCTTAATCTTAAAAGACAACTTATGAATTTGGTTCAGCCTACTCGCATATTTATAAGTTACAATAGAGACCTGTGGAGTAATTATGACATAGACTTCTAGTGTGATCTAGATACCCTTCTAGCATTTTTTGCTAATATACAAATCTCTCAACGGTATTTGTACTTATGAAAACCTTGCAGCGATTTCGACAATTTTCATAAAATACTAAATTATAGTTCATACCACTAAAGAACTGTAACTGCACTTCTAGCCATAATCTCAAAAGCCAATTGCACTGAACTCCTTTTATTAAGTCCTTAACTCATCTCCCCACGTTAAGATTCTTGATATCAGCCAATTAAATTTAATTATGATAATTTAATTTAATCGGCATCTTTAAAATTCTTTAAACCATTCTTCTAAACTTATTTGATTGCTGAATAATTAAATCAACCTACAGTGTTTTGCCCGGTCAAAACTTATAAACTTCTTTAAGAGAGTATCGTCAATCCCGAACAATCGAGACGTGGATTTCGTCAATAATTAATATTCACCATATAATTAATACCGCTATCCAACTCACCGGAATTATATACTCATAAAAAATTACACTCTCTAATGAATCAAAACAACGAATATTAAATATACGCCAATAATAATTATTTCAGGATTAAGAGCATAAGAACTCATAATAAATTTGGAGTGCAAATTAATTTATATAATCAGTATAAAATTAATTACCTCAAAATGGTCATGTTCAATACACACAAAGTATACTAGCACAGCGAGTCGAAACAATAGACGACGCTATTATATGTTCCACGTAACCAAGACTGCCCTACTAAAACTCTGTACTACAGTCGTACCGATGATTTGTCCAATTCTATCTAAACTGTGAACAAAAACTTATATTCTGTAAGAACCTATAATCTAGTCTTATGTGTGCAAGCCGTACTCTACACACCAGATTAAATACTGTACAGAATAAAGGACATCCATGCATAACATTTGAAGAAATAATATTGTATATATTGCTCATTAAGATTATCATAAAATAAAAAAATAATTTTATTAAAATAAAATAAAATATTAAAACCAAATAAAATTTGAGATTTTTAGTATACAACCTTGATAATCTCCCACTTATACGCAAAATCATGTTGTCATACATTTGACTCGCATGCCCTCTACATGACTATCGAATGTCTTAGCCAGTAGGCTCTTTGTAAAAGGGTTTGCAAGGTTGTCCCCTGATACAATCTTGGTCACAACAATATCACACATTTGTACAATTTTTTGTATCAGGTAATACTTACGCTCAATGTGCTTTCTTTTCTTATGGACTCTTGGCTCCTTCGAGTTTGCAATCGCTCCGCTATTGTCACAATAAAGTGTAATAGCCGACTGAACTGAAGGCATCACATCTAGATCCAACAAAAAGTTTCTTAGCCAAACGGCCTCCTTGGCTGCTTCAGAAACTACCATGTACTCGGCCTTCATGGTGGAATCAACAATGCAGGACTGCTTGATACTCCTTTAACTAGTAGTTCCACCTCCCAAGGTACTGACTTAGAAGGTACCAAGTTTAAAATATAAGCCACTGTCTCTAATGCGAGTCCTCAAAACGAATCGGGTAATTCCGAATAACTCATCATTAACCTTACTACCTCCATAAGAGTCTTCTTCATTCTTTCTGCTACACCATTTTGCTTCAGAGTGCTCCGTGCAGTTCACTGGGATATAATTTCTTCTCACGATAAGTAATCCCTAAACTCTCTAAATAGGTACTTCCCACCACGGTCGAATCGTAGTGATTTAAAAATTTTACCTAGACGCTTCTCTGCCTCCGCTTTGAATTCTTTGAATTTCTCAAAACATTCAAACTTATAGTGCATCAGGTAAATGTATCCATACCTTGAATAGTCATCAATAAAACTGACGAAGTACTCAAAGTCACCTCTAGCTCAGATAGTCATAGGACCACACACATTCGAGTAAACCAGTTCCAACAGTTCTTTAGCTCTATAGCATTTGGCCAAAAAGAGTCTCTTAGTCATCTTACCCTCTAAACAGGACTCACAAACTGGAAGTACCTCCACTTCTAATGAAATCAAAGGTCCATTTCTAACCAGTTTATTTATTCTTTTTAAATTAATACGACTTAAGCAGCAGTGCCAAAAAAATATTTTGTTCATAGAAACCTTTCTCTTATATGGTAAATTAGATGCGTTATTCAATTTAGTTAATTGCAGTGTAGGAAAGATAGAAGATATAGCATACAGATCATCCACCAATGTACCAGAATAGTTAAAACATTTACTTTTCTTAATAACTACAGAGTCAATAAAATGAATAAAATATTTATCCTTTATTAATTTAAAAACTAAAATTAAATTTCTTCTAATAGAAGGTACATAAAAATAATCTTTTAAAATTAAAATCCTATCTCTACAAAAGCTAAGAGTGACACTCTTACTGCAACTGCTGCCACCCTTGTGTTATTACCCATTTGTAGGTAAATTTCTCCATCACTAAGCTGTCTGATTTTTTGAAACCCTTGCAAGAAATTGCAGACATGATTAGTGGCTCCCGTATGTACACACCAGGCATCGATAGATAGCACCGCTAAACATACTTCAACCACTAGTGAATAAAAATTATCTTACTTGTTCTGTTTACTAAGAAAAACTAAACACTGCTTTTTTCAAT
Organism: Heliamphora exappendiculata; assembly: GCA_034768845.1. Taxonomy (NCBI): domain Eukaryota; kingdom Viridiplantae; phylum Streptophyta; class Magnoliopsida; order Ericales; family Sarraceniaceae; genus Heliamphora; species Heliamphora exappendiculata. The sequence goes on along the minus strand of JAOTRH010199322.1, from coordinate 5,656 downwards.
GCCCAAACTGGTTATAGTGATAGTACTTGCCTCTCAGCTTCTTCACACCAGCTTTTATCCCCTTTGCTACTTTTGGACCCATGCCTCCTTATTTCTAAACCTTTTTTTCTTGTTGCCTTTTGGCTTAGAGGAATAACATTTTTCAGCCACATGCACAGTACTTGGCTTTCTAAGAACACCCTTAGCTGCTTGAAGTTCTTTAAAAAGTTCTGCCAATGAAAAGCTGATTTTATTCATGGAATAATTCAGGCAGAACTGCTTAAAGCTATCAGGCAATGATTGGAGTATGATATTGACCTGGGTTTCCCTATCAATCTCAACTCCTAGGATCTCTAATTCATTCAAAAAACTGATCATCTTTATAACATGATCCCCAACTAGGGTGCCTTCAGCCATGCTTGTATTCATCAGAGATTTCATAGACACCTGCCTAGTAGCACGATTTTGATCCCCAAATATTTTTTTGAGGTTCATAATCATATCATAGGCACAAAGTATAAACTGATGCTGATACTGCAATACATTTGACATGGAAGCCAAAATGTAACAGTGAGCCATCTAATCAGCTTTCTACCACTTCTGAGAAGCCTAGTTTTCCTATTCAGTCACCCCCTCATCAAGTACTGGTAGACAAATCTCAAATAATATAAACTTATAATCCTCGACAATTAAGACAATATCCAAGTTTGTTTTTCAGTCTACATAGTTTTGTCCCGTTAGTTTATTTTCTTTGAGAATGATCGCGAGTGAATTGAAAGCCATTTTAATTCTAAGAATCACATAATTAAAATAATCGTTAATTATGACGATCAAAATTTTGAATTTATTTTAAAATTGATTTTCTCTAAACCATTCAAAAAAAAATTTCTAGCATCCTGGTACCCTGTGAATAGCATGTCTCAATGGGAAGACGTCTACTATCCATTATTTCTCCAAATAGGTCAATTCCTATTAATTTTACTATCTAAGCAACGAACCACGCCAAGTAAAATTAAATAGCTGACATAACTTTGGTCTAGTAAATAATAGCAATTACTCATATAGAGAGGATACTATTATTTACATACAACTAAGTGTTAACCACCGCCTAATCTTGATTCAATCGCTTCGCAATAAACTTTTCATATGAAGAAATAATCTACACTAACAATTATCCAGAATTATCCCTAAAAGAGATTCGTACAGGCGATACCACAATTAATTTTGTCCGATGAGGATGAAGATCTTACTGCCCACACGCAGAATTAATTACATCACCTACGAACTGGTGATGAAGACCGTAGGATTTATTTATGAATAAATTTTCTCTTCCACTTAGAATTTTAAAATATTTTTAAGGGTTATAAAAATTTATTTAATTAAAATAAATTTATTAATTTCGAATATCACACGATCCGAAAGATTCTAAAATATATTTCCGTGCACATGATCCAAAAGATTTTGATTTGACAAATCATATTTTCGTGTTTTAATGTATAACAAATAAAATTACCGATGAATACACAGTTTTTCTTTTAACTTTACAGCTAAGGTATTGAATAAAGGCATTCAAATATTTTATTTTTACATTACGCATTTTTCAAAAAATAATAATTTATTAAAATTAAATATTTTTTATGTAATTAATTTAAAATTCGAAATTAATTTTTATATTTTTTCAAGATATCCGATTTATTAAAAAATTATCTTAAACGCGTTATTTTATAAAAAATAAAATATCTAAAGTTTTTCCATTTAATTAAGAACTTTTAACTAAAAAATATTTTCTTTTATTTTCTTTTACAAACTATTAATTAAAATTAATTTTTTTCGAATTAAATAAATTGAACAGAAAATAATAAATTAATATTTATCATCTACGCCATTTATATAAATAAATAAACAAGATAAATATAGTCTAATTTTATGATCGATGTAAAACTCTATTGAGTTTCAAGTTCTTGTATGAAGATAAGTTTTCAGTCTTTTAATCGCTGTAGAAAGTTACTTATTCTTGTCATAATCGAATAAGGACTCATCCAATCGTTGTGTTTTAGATATAGAACACGTTTTGATCAATACATATCAGAAAATAGCCTTGGGAGACTTGGCAACACCCAGCGCCACTCCACTACGTCTGCTTGTGGTAGCTTTTGCTGCCACTCCTGAACTCTGTTTTCATCCCAATCTTTTCTAAAAAATAACTTACGAAATATACTAATTTTTTTGTTAAAAATTAGAATAAAAATGCCTCAAAAATAGCTTTCGATGAGGGCCAAACAACACCCACAGCCGCTGCCCCTGCTGCCTGTTGCCGCTGTCCGTTTAAGCCTCATTCTGTGATTGTTTCGGCTCCTGATTCGTCCTATTTTTAGCATTGATATCCAGCAATATAATAGACCAAAGAATTCCCCAAAAATAGCCCTAAAAATTCTCAAAAAATGGCCCCAAAAATAGCCCATTGGCGATGAAGCTTGCTGTCACGGCTGCCGCCTTTTGCCTCGTTCTCTATGGATGTTTTTCTCCAGTTTATGGACTATTTCTTAGGTATATTTTATTGTTGTATTATGCCTAAAAATTTGCCCAAAATAGTTTTCAAAACACCCCAAAAATCACTGAAAAATGGCCCGAACCGCCGCCGCCAAAGGTGCCGCTGGCAGGCTATTTTTCTTTTTTTTTTTTTTGTGTTTTTTAGAACTATTTTATTACTATTTTTTAAGACTAAAACTGAAAAACTACTGTCAAAAAACCTATGACAAAAATCATAGAAAAACCACCGCGATTCGTGGCTCGAACCACCTAGAACCACCTGAAACCACCGCCGATTATGTCGCCACCTGTTCTTCGTGTTTTTGGACATTCAAATCTATTCTTAAATATTTTAAATAATATTTAAAAATAAATAAGAACTTTTATACCAAAATCTATGCCCCAAGGCTCACATTCAAACTAAAAACGTTTAAACTATCACGATCAACCCTCATGATTAGAAAACAAATTATAATCATCATCCACACATTCAATCAAACATTAATATAATAACGATCATAAAATCGGGATTAAAATGCTTACAAAATAAAGTTAGCACAATTCTAAATCTATCGGGCCCCTCGAATAACCGTAAATAAAATCAAAATGGCTCTGATACCAATTGTAGGAGGCAAACTGTCAAGAGCATTGATTTATATACGATTTTTTAAAAAATAAAAATTGGACAGGCAATCGCCAAAATAGACTCCAGATAAAATTTTTTGATGTCAAATAATTAAAATAAAACTCGTTCCACCATAGTTAATTTTAGATGAATATCTTTTTGGTCATTTATTTAACTACGAACTTTGATTCTCCGAGTTGAAGCTCCAAACAGACCTTCTACTATATTCCCGAAACGATTCTGGAACGTAGTGTGGGTTACAATTCTTTGAGAACTAGTACCGGTAGAACCTAGACAGCATTAGTCTTGAAAGATAACTTGTGAATTTGGTTCAGCCTATCCACATATTTATAAGTTACAATAGATCCAGATACCATTCCATCGATTTATGCAAATATGCAAACCTCTCAGCGAATTCTGTAATTATAAAAACCTTGCAGTGATTTTTGTAATTTTTATAAAATACTAAATTACAATTCATACCACTAAAAAACTGTAACTGCGCTTCTAGCCATAATCTTAAGACCTAATTACATTGAGCTCTTATTATTAAATGTTTAACTCATCTCCCAACGTTAAGATTTTTGATACCCGCTAATTAAATTTAATTACTGATAATTTAATTTAATCGACATCTTTGAAATTTCTTAAATCATTCTGCTTAATTTATTTGACTACCGGATATATAAATTCACTTGCAAGATTTGGTCCGGTCAAAACTTATAAGTTTTCTTAAGGGGTATCGTCAATCCCGAACAATCAGGACGTGAATTCCGTCAACAATCAACATTCACCATATAATTAATACCGCTATCTAACTCACCAGGACTATAAACACATAAAAGATCGCACTTTCGTATGAATCAAAACAACGAATATTAAATATACGCAAATAATAATTATTTTAGAATTAAGAGTATAAGCACTCATAATAACTTTATGGTATGAATTAATTTATATAGTCAGTATAAAATTAATTATCCCAAAGTGGTCATGTTCAATACACATAAACTGTACTAGCACAGCGAGTTGAAATAATAGACGATACTATTATATGTTTCCCATAACCAATGAAGGCCTACCAAAACTCTGTATTATAGTCGTACCGATTGTTTATTCAATTCCATCTAAACCAGGAACAAAAACTTATATTCTGCAAGAACCTATAATCTGGTCTTATGTGTGCAAACCGTACTCTGTACACCATATTAAATACTGTACAGAATAAAAGATATTCATGTATAACATTTGAAGAAATGATATTACATACATTGCTCATTAAGATTCTCATAAAATAAAAAAAATAATTTTATTAAAATAAAATTAAATACTAAAACCAATTAAAATTCATAACTTTTAGTATATACAACCCTAACAGTGGGTTATTGTGATAGTTTTAGACTTTTTATATTGATTGTGAGCCTTAACAAGACATAAGTTTCAATGTAAAAACTTTTTATATTCTTTAGATATTGTTCGGTATATGTAAGAGCAGATTCAGGTCCAAGAACATGAAGAACAGGCGGCAGTAAAACCGGCGGCACCGGCGGTGGTTTTAGAATTTTTAGGCCACAGATCGTAGTAGCTTTTTCACTTTTTTGCAATAGGTTATTCAGTAACTTTTCTACAATTTTATGCATTAAAAACTGCAACAAAATAGTCCTAAAATCTAGAAAAAAAATAGGCTGGAAAAATAGCACCAGCGGCGGCGCAAGCCGGTAGTTTTCAGGGCCATTTTTTGCCAGTTTTTTCAATGATTTGGGGGTAGATTTTGAGTAATTATTTGGGCAGAAAAACAGTAGTAAAACTGGGCTGGAAAACAGCCTAAAAAGGTGAGAAAAATAGCCGCAAACGGGACTACTTTTGGGCTATTTTTAGGCGGAGGTGGCGGCAGCCCTTTGGGGCTGTTTCGATGATTTTTCATGACTGTTTTTGGGCCGTATTTTCAGCAATATTTTAGAAGCATATCAGTGTGAAAAATAGAAAAAAATCGGAACCAATACAACCACAAAACGAAGCAGAAACGGCGGCAATAATAGCGGTTCACAGCGGAGGCAGCCAGTTTGGACTGTTTCGACGTTAGTTTTGGGGGCTATTTTCAAACGATTTTTTGGACAAAAAAATAGTATATTTCATATGTTATTTTTAGAAAAAACCAGGGCAAAAATGGATGTCGGAGAAGGTAACAAAAGTCGCGGAAAGGCGCGGCATGCAGCAGCAGCGCTGGTGAGCCGGAAGTGGTGGCTGTTCGGGGCGGTTGGTTTGGCGCAGATGGTTCGGGATGGTGTTGTATTTGTGTAACATCGTATTTCGAAGAATCCTGACAGGATTTGGATACCGAAAGCTTATTTATGAAAATGATTGAAAGATTACAGATAATCTTCAAACAGGAAGCTGAAACTCAATTGTGTTTCTATTCGATCATAAAATTGATATATATATATATATATATATATATATATATATATATATTATTGCGTGAATGATATATATATATATATTATTGAGTGAATGATATATATG
>JAOTRH010199311.1:0-11301 GCA_034768845.1 Heliamphora exappendiculata | reverse complement strand
TCTCTCTCTCTTTATCTCTTCTTTTTGCAGACACCCAAATGGATTAAAACCTTTGAGAACCATTTTAATGATCATTTCACCAATAAAACACTCACGAAACATCTCCATGAAAAAAAAAAGTCCATAGCCACACAATGTAGTACACCAAACTGTGATGTAAAGATCTTGATCAACTCATTCAAATAGGAGAAAAAAATACTGAAAAAGAAAAACCCATTAACTCGTAAAAAGATTCAACAAAATTATGTACAATCACAATTTATTGCTATTGAAACTATCAAAAACGTGAATGGTTAGAGAGAGAGAGAAACCACTAACCAGAAAGGCAGGATTGGATTTTTGAAAAAATGGATTGGATTTATAAATAGATTTGAGAAGAGAGATAGAAAGCAATGGAAATGCAAGAAAATTGGTGTATTTTTGGACTGTAATAATCATAGCGTGAGAGATGCGTGCCCAAACAAAATCCGCCGAAAGATTAACTATTTTCTCTATAAATCCACCCAAAGATTAACAATTTTCCAGAACAAAATCCTGCATGCTAGATTCGCCCCTCAAAATTTCCAAACCAACGAATGCAGATATTGAAAGAGTATACATGCGAGAATGGAAGATAGTATACATGTGAGAATGGAAATTTGAGATGAAAAGAGTATACATGGGAGAATGGAAGATGAAAAACCAAAACGTGGGGGGAGTGGTTCAAATGGTAGATGTATTGACTCTATTGCCCTTATAATTAATGGATTGATTGTACAAATGGTTGTAAAAATAGAAAAAAAGTTTTGGACAATTTTGGATTTAAAATTATGTGAGCTGGCTTTAATTTGGTGTTTACACCAAATTGACTTGTTCTTTTTATATAATAGTATTGATATTATTATTACTCTCCCACTTTTCCTTTTTGTAACCTGCTAGTAAGGCATGAAGTTATTATGTATACTTAGTGCTTGGAGCACACGCGATGCATGTGCAATTCGAATTAACAAATCACTTTTATTAGTTTAGTAATTAATTTGTATTTATTGTTTATAAAGCACAATAATTAAATTTGTCACCCATCAAATTAATTTTTTTATGTATATCAAAATTAAAATTTTTTAAACAATAATAAAAAGCCACATAAAAATAACAATTGAATGACAAATTAAATTACTAGAAAAATGTGAAACTCACCAAAACTTGCACCAGACACACCATCCCCTAAATCTGCCCTTTCATCATTCTTTTGCTTGAAAAATCAGTACTTTTTCAAAACATAGTTCACCAAATCCTTTCACTAACTTTCTCTCTTCTCCATGAAGCGTTAGTATGATCCAATTGAAACTCTCTACTGCTCTACACACACGATCCATATGTGTTGCATGAAATAGAAGCAATGCCTTAATATCTGGATCTAAAATTTGGGTTGTTTTTTGGGTTGTGATGGGAAATTTTTTCTTTTTTCTTTGCGGGGAGGGTGTTCTTGGAAGACATTATTTGGGTGGGGGTGCGGCCAAGATGGGATCGAGCAGTAGAAAACACAGTGCGGGTGAATCGCCATCATCGTCGTTTAGTGCTCGGAGGAGTCGATTCAAAGGAAGCAAAGTTTTCCAATCTTCGTGTCTCGATTATTTGAATCATCATAATTGCTTGCAATTGTGGAGGAGATGAATGCAATATGGTTTTTTAAAAATTGAGCGGGTGAAAGATTGAGAGCATTTGCTAAACAATTTGGTATTTGAGAGAAACGTGGAGTGGTAATCGATAAGTTGGAAGTTATTGTGGTTTAAGACTATTTTACCCTTTTGAAATACTCTTTTAAGTGGAAGGAATTCAAAAATTTAACTAAATGATAGTGGCCAAATTTGGAAGGTAAAAATCCGACTGGCTTCAAAAATCTAAATTTGGTGTTTCCTTTTAAAGGTGGTATAGATTAGCCTGAGGGTTTAAATTCCTGAATTCTCCCTTCACAAGCGGTAGTTCCACGACTTGTTAGCACCGATTAGGGAAAAGCTCACTCATCGGTATTCTTGACATGTGGCGACACGTGTCAAAATGTAAAGGTAATTTATGCCGTATAAATATTTCCATGTAAAATTTTGTATTCAGAAAAATTTTCAAAATTTAATATAAATTTTTAATGTTATTTTGTGAATTATCGTATTGACGAAATTTTAACAAGAATTCTCTAACGACGTGTTTTTAATCTTGATGTTTATCGAATTTTAACGAATTTATTTGTAAATTCCTAATTTAAATTTTATTTATAAGGTTTTGCTAGGAATTACGTTTTAAGAACACCATCTAATTATTTTTATTTTTTTGTCGCATTTTGAGTACTAAATTTTACACTATTATACCCATTCCTGACACACTCTTATCCAACAGTTACCAAGTAGTTGTCTACCTCACGACCAAGAGTTTTGACGATACAATAAACTCAATTTTCAATGTACGGATTAGCGCGTGATGGAATGAAGGTCACTCTTCACTAAGCATGAGTGGTATGTGCAATAACTTGGGATTTAGCCCAACAGCCTTTAAGGAAAAATATAACCCCCGCTCAATGGGAAACAGAACCCATAGTTAGATAATTTCCCTCCAACAAGATATAAAAGGTCGAAAACCCGCATATATTATAGAGAGAGGGAGGGAAGAAAAGAATGAGAGAAAAGATCTAGCTCACGACTTAAAAGGTCTGCTCGAGCAAACCCACCACCACTCAAGTGGTCTCCACTAACTCAAACTTCAAGTGGTCCCCACTTACTCAAACTCTCGGCCATCTATCCGCTCAAGCGGGCTCCCCACCGCCTAAGCGGTCAGTGCTAGGTGAGGACCCCGAACAAAGATGCCAAAATTGAGCCAAAACATAGGCCAACACCTCACAACAATGTTGTCATGTATTACCGAACCTATGATCCTCATCATCCATCATTACATTACTGAAGTTTTAATTTCCTCTCAAAAGTAGCACTTTTTCCCAATCCCATCGAGGATCTCAAAACAGGTTTTAAATAAATCTTCAAAATAAAAGGGATTGGGTCTTTACATCTTTCCCCACTTCGGAAATTTCATCCATGAAATTCGTCACTAGGATCTTTAACGCCATGATTTTCAATTAATAAAACTCTATGATAAAAGGGTATTAAAACCTGAGTTGGAGCCTTCATCATGAAGTCAAATCAAAAGATTAATAAAAATTAAACTTTGTTAATCATATAAACCAAAACATTTTCCTTTTTCCCCATAAAAAAATCAAAGTAAACGAGAGCCCTTTTTGAACCGTAAATAAGCCTCCAAAATATAGCTTTTTATATCGAAAGGAATCCCAAGAGATAACCAACAAACCTTTCTTTCCAAATTTTTTTTTTCAAAAGGGGTGCGTTATAGATTGGTATAAGATTGCTCTGATGGCAATCTGTAACGCCCCGATTTCAAAATAATAAAAATCGAGAAATGATAGAAAATTTCTCCAAATAAGGTGATCATTTCTTTTGAAACACAACAAAAAAAAAAGAGTTAATTTTTAACCCAAAAGTTAGTTTAAACATATTTAGGAAAAACCCCATTCAAAAGTAATTTTTCAAGGAAAAACCACCCAGCAGAGTCTGCTCGAGCGGGACCTCGGTGAGGCACCCGAGAGCATCCTGGCTAAAACTTGAAATTTTTTTTAAAAGTTGTGAAAACATCTGATTATCACAAATCTCAAACATGCTTTTAGATAGGCTCAAATATAAGGTAAAACATGCATTTAGAAGGAAAGCAACTATGCTTAACTTGAAAACTTAAAATTTCAACATTTAAAACCATAATATTTCAACCCAAAAAAAATCAAGAAATTCAATCCAAAGTACGAGTCCAATGCCCTCACTTTCATACAAAATATGTGAACATGATCTTAGGGTTTTACAACGGGTTATTCCAACCTACAAAAACAATTATCCAAGTTTTAAGAAGGAATTACATCTTTACAATTTTTTTTCTAAAAAAAAAAGGTACAAATAAAAGGTAATCCTACCCACTACTTAAAATGGGTCCGGCAACTGTTATCTTAGTCCAAAACCTTCTTCCTGCTATCACCTGAAATATTTTTAAATAACATGAGTCGAAACTCGTAGAAAAAAGACTAACAATGAACATATGCATGATATATGAAAATGGTTATGCAAGATGCACACATAAGTTTAACTGAAAAACACGTCGTTTATCGATCCCAAATCAAATTCCCAATACATAATCATGTTTTGTGTAAAAGGATTATCATTCCATATTTCATAGTTTTAGTGAAATTAACTATTAAATCCAATCATCTTATCATTCCCAATTATTCAACACATTCTCACATTCCATCATTTTATTCAGTTAAGGTTTTACCAACCTAATTTATCCATAAATTCATTTAAGTACCAAGGCTGGTAATGCATATAGACTCAATCGCAATTATTGCCACCAGTTCACGCGAGGCCTGATGATAAATACCCATTCTATAGCCCGGCACGGAGAGTATACGTTTTCAATTTCTCTCAAAAACATCGATAAGTGGGTTGTCCAAGAGCACGCTTTTACGAGGATTAACCCGAAGGAAGGGCCTACCTCACATTACGTAAGTTTTCGGTCTTTCACTGGAGAGCAACTTGTGCCCAAACTTAATTATTCGATGTCATCATATGGTACTTTAATCATTTAATTATTCCATTTCATTTATAACCAACCCATATCACGACTTGCATTTCCCGATTTTACATCAAAAACTCCAAATTTTCATACTTGACATTGCCATATGCCACACAACACATGAAATATAAATACAATAGGTTATCACAACCCTCAATTTAGCCAATAATCATATCAATTTCAATATATGGGTCCCCTAACCCTAAAACCTCCAATATTCATGGTTTAAGCTCAATTTCAAACCTTAACTCAACATTTTTCCAATTCAACCATATTCAACAATAATGTGAAAATAGAATCATGTTAAATCATCCATAGATCTAAGATTTAACATTCATTAACACCAAACCCTAACCTAGGGCTTCGAAAATACCGTTTTCATACTTTTATGTTCATAAATTCAATGATACAACACATATCATATAGATATTCAAGGATAGTCATAGATTTTACCTTTATGAAGTTTAAGCACTGAGGAAAACACCCTAACAAGCCCCAAACACATGATCTTCCAATCGAAAGATGAGAAAAGAGTCTCTAACGGCAAGACCGGGCCTCCAACAGTTGAGCCACCGAGAGGAAAGCAAGACAACTCACTGAGAGAAGCTAAGAGAGCTCTAACAAGACTCCAAACCCATACCCCAGCTCCTCCTTTTAGTTATAGAGAGAGAGACAAAAGAAAGAAATAAGAAAAAGAGCCCAAATCGTGACATTTAAAGTTTGCTTGTCGACTGTCCACTCGAGCGGATCCACCTCCACTCAAGCGGTCCCATACTCGAGAACTCACTGCCATCTATCCGATCGAGCGGTCTACCCTCCGCTCGAGCGGTCAAAACTGGGTAAAAACCCCGACTAAAAACTAAAACTGAAACAAACATGAGTCAAACACCCCGCAACGACGTTCTCATGCATAACCCCACACTTAACTATTGTTAGCAAACATATACATGCTCAAGAATTAATTTTTACGCAAGATTTACACTCATAAAAGTTTCCACCGGTCATAGCACACTCGTTTGTCATTAATACAAGAAAATAACAAGGGTTCAAGTCCCTACAAACTCCCCCACTTAGGAGATTTCGTCCCCACTTAACATTGGCTACCGTCATACAAATGTTGTCTACTCTAAACGCGACAATCATACCACTCGTCCCACTCAACTCTCAGGTTCAAACCCTGTTCTTACACTTCGACTAATGCCCCAAACAACGCATTTCGTACATCCACATACCCATCACCGGGTATCCATAAAGTCATTACGCTACCCATTCGCATCCTCCTAAGGCTTCTCCTTACAAGATTGAAATGCACTAACACAACTTCTAATGGGTAAACAATGGCCACACTACCATCTCGAGCTTATGGCTCAGGCACGCTTATGAAAGAAAATGTAAAGCACTCCATCAAAGATGATTGAAATAGAAACTTTTTAGCCAGAGTTATCCATAACTCCCACGACTACCCGAACATCATTCACACTTTTTCAATCCATGTATAAAAATGATTACATACCCCTTTGGATCCATAATTTTCGCTTACCAATCCTAGGCCACTCAAACCATTATGGTATATCGTTGAATTTTACTACTCCACATTGCACTTCCAAGGGCAAAACATTATAACCACCTCTACACCGCAGATTCAAACATAAACAACTTCCATTCCTTTAAGGAACATCGCACTCACGATACATCATCTAAGCAACTAGGTCAACCACACCATCAAGACCTATCACGGTTTCTCAAGTTCCATGCACTTAGTACTCGTAGCGGGAAAACACTAAAATGACCATGTCATCTCACAAAAGATATGAGACTACTCACATTGTAGCTCCATCCCAGCACACATCCCTATACTCACGAAATATTATTCTCGAACACGATCTAATAGCCACACCGATAACAATCAAAATTGCAAGCCTTTACTCCCGCAGGATTCTCAAATAATTTACACTCTCTACACACTAGAACTGTGACCAAAACCAACACGCCTGTGATTTCACTGTTAACCCACCAAAACACACTAATGGGCTTACGCACCCAAAACTCAACTATCGAATCTCAACAAGGAATGTGGTTCAACATCCCGCTAAGGACAGGACATAGGAAGTGTTAAATAGGCTTTCAAAGCTATAAAGCACAACAAAGGCTACTAACAATGCTCCACCAAACGAGGGATCCTCCCCTAAAATCATTTATATCCACAATTTTCAAAGGACATTGGGTCGATGATTATTATGCTCCCATCCACTATGTCCCTGTCTATACCCCACTCCTAGGTACACGGCTCAAGACATAGTATGGCTCATGACGTACATAATCCTCAACGTGCTCTCAAACCACATCGCATACTCAACCACAACAAGTAACCTTCATGAGGTTTCTAACACCCTACCATGCCTAATCATGAGGCTGCTAGTAACACAAAAACATAACGGGCCACCCGCTACGGTTACCACCAACTCATGTAGGTACTACAGCCTACAAACGAGTTCCACCACACACAAAATGATCAATACTTATCTCACAAGCTTACCTTCGTCGCGATCACTAACAATCGGGTCGTAGTCCCATACCCATACTACAACATAACCGTGACTCGTCCTAACCCCATAAGCACAATTCCTATGATAACGATATCACTAAACCAACCAGGTAAGACTTGACAATCTAAAGCCAAGTAAACATACTAACCATCATCAAGTTATGTCACGTCTACACGTATCCACATACCGAGGAGAACCCTTATGAATGATATCCCAATTCAGGTAACTCGTTTGGATTTCTTGCTAGAATGGACGTCGGCCAAATGCCTTTCTAACTTAAACCCCGAATAAGTCGATCGAACGCCCAAGGGTAAGACACATCATCCCAAATATCCAACCTCCATACCCAAGTATCACATAGCATGCAAATGTCAATTATATCCATGATATTTTTTGCTAGCACGCCAATACATGAATGTCACACATCAATACAAGCTCTCATGTAATGGATCAACCATTTTCACGGTTCCTAAGTATTCAAACCTATAGCTTTGACACCAATCTGTAATGCACCACTTTTTAAATAATAAAACCCCACGATAAAAGGGTATTAAAACCCGAGTTGGAGCCTTCATCACAAAGTCAAATAAAAAAATTAACCAAAATTAAACTTTGTTAATCATATAAACCAAAACATTTTCCTTTTTCCCTATCAAAAATCGAAGTAAACGAGAGCCCTTTTCAAATTGTAAACAAGCCACCAAAATATAGCTTTTTATATCGAAATCAGTTCGAAGAGATAACCAACAAACCTTTCTTTCCAAAATTTTTTTTTCAAAAGGGGTGCCGCCCAGCGGAGGCCGCTAGAGCAGAATCCTTACAGCTCGAGTGGTGAGATACCCGAGAGCATTTGTTCCAAAATTCAGAAAATTTTCTAAGTGTAGGAAAAATACCAAATTCTCTTATACTTTAAACACAATTTTCGTAAGCCAAAAACTTGAAGTTGAAACATACATTTAATATAGAGATAACCCCTTTCATCTCTAAAACTTGGAAAACCAATGTTTTAATATTATCACCTTTAATCCAAATCAAAGTATGAGCCCACGTATTCACATGCATACAGAATATAAGATCACAATTATAAGGCCTTACAACATTAGTTACTTCAACCCAGAAATACATTAGCCTAAATATTTAAAACAATAATTACATCTACCAACTCATTCCTCAAATGAAAATGTAATTCTACTCATCAACACAACGTGGTTCCCATGACTGTACTTCTCAATCCATGGTCTTCTCTCCACTATCACCTGAATCGTTGGCAAATAACATGAGTCGAGGTTCGTAGGAAAAAGACTAACAATGAACATATGCATGACATATAAAGATGGATATGAGGGATGCACACATAAGTTTAATAAAAAATTACATCATTTGTCCCAAGTTAAATTCCCAATCACATAACCAAGTTTGTATAAAAGAATTATTGTTCATTGCTCCATAGTTTTGGTGAAATTTATCATTTTACTCAATCATCTTATCATTCTCATTTAACTCAACACATTTTCGCATCTCATCATTTTATCCATTCATCCCAATTAAGGTTTTACCAACCCAATTTTATTAATCAATTCATTCAAGTACCAAGGCCGAACAGCACCTATAGACTCATGCATATTTATCGCCACCAGTCCACGCGAGGTTCGAAGGATAAATATTCATTCTATAGCCCAACACAGAGAGCATACATTTTTAATTTTTCTCAGAAACATCAATGGGTGGGCCACCCAAGAGCACACTTTTACGAGGATTAATGTTAGGGTTAGTATACTGAAAATAATATTTTTAATATTTAATTTAATTTTAATAAAATTAATTTTTCATTTTAAGAGAATCTTTATGAACAATGTATGTGTATCATTTTTTCAATGTTATGCATAAATGTATGATATTCTGTATAGTATTTAATTTGGTGTGTAGAGTACGGCTTGCACACAGAAAATTAAATTTTAAGTTATTGCAGAATATAAGTTTTATGTTCACAGTTTAGATGAAAATAGACATAACATCGGTATGACTGTGGCACAGAGTTTTAGTAGGCTTGGCTTGGTTACGGGGAACAGATAATAGCGTCGTCTATTGTTCTGACTCTCTATGCCAGTACGTTTTGTGTGTATTGAACGTGATATTTGGGATAATTAATTTTATACTGGCTATATAAATTAATTCACACCCTAAAGTTATCATAAATAGTGATTATCCTCTTAATCCTGAAATAATTATTGATTTGCGTATATTTAATAATCGTTATTTTGATTCATTAGAGGGTGCGATTTTGTATGAGCCTATATTCCTAGTAAGTTGAATAGTAGTATTATTTATATGGCGAATAATAATTATTGACGAAATTCATGTCCCGAAAGATCGAGATTGACGATACACCCTTAAGGAAGTTTATAAGTTTTGACTGGGCTAAACACTGCAGGTGAATTTGATTATTCAGTAGTCAAATAAGTTAAGCGGAAGGGTATAAGTAATATCAAGATGCCGATTAAATTAAATTATCAGTAATTAAATTTAATTGGCGGGTATCGAAAATCTTAACATGGGGAGAAATGGTAAGCATTTAATAACAAGAGCTCAATGCAAAATAGTCTTGAGATTATGGGTCAGAGTGCAATTATAGTTCTTTAGTGGTGTGAATTGTAATTTAGTGTTTTACAAAAATTATAGAAACCGCTGCTAGTTTTTTTCATAATTGCAGATACTGCTATAAGGTTTGCTTAATTGCGAAAACCGCTAATACGTGTCTGTGTTTCACTGGAAGTCTTACTCATAATTACTCCCCAGGTCCCTGTTGTAGTCCTATAAATATGCGGGTAGGCTGAACCAGCTACATAACTTGTCTTTAAGATTAAAGTTGTCCAGGTTCTGCCGGTACGAGTTCTCAGAGGATTATAACCCACACTATATCCGGGAATCGCATAAAAAAATACAGTAGAAGATCTGACATGAGCTATAACTCGAATTCAAATTGTAGTTAAAGATTCGACCGGCACAAAGGCATTCTTCTAAATTAACTTTGGATGCACGGGTTTTATTTTGATCGTTCGTCATCAAAAAATTTATCTGGAGCTCATTTCGGTATTTGCCTTTCTAGTTAATTTTTTAGATAATTATTTTCAAAAATAAAGATTTTGACAGTCTTGCCTCTAACAATTAACTCGAAAGAAGGGCGTACCTTACATTACGCAATTTTTCGGTCTTTCACCGTGGAGCAACTCGTGCCCAAGCTTAATCATTCACTTTCATCACACGGTACTTTAATGATTTAATTGTTCCATTTCGTTAACAACTAGCACGAGTCCAACCATTAACTCAGCTCCCCTTGCCTAACCCATATCCTGACATGCATTTCTCGATTTTACATAAAAAAAAACCCAAATTTTCGTACTCGGCATTGTCATATGCCTCACAACTCATGAAATATAAATACAATAGGTTATCACAACCCATAATTTAGCCAATAATCATGTTACGCCCCAAACTCTGGGTCACGCAAAACACCAACGAACAATTATTTTGGGATACCACGATCCACCAAAACTGACTGCACAAACGGGTTAACTACACAACACTGAAAAGAAAGCTAAAACATTTGTAAAACAGGCACTATCGATGGCTTATTTAAAAGAAAAGCCCACTAGAGCATAAAATCAAAATCTTCCCTCGAGGCACGATCATTTTTTAAAGGATAAAACCATACAAAGCGAGAACCAACACCCAACCTGAGGTCCACTTGTTGGAACGCGGAAGAAAAATTAAGAACCGGCGCCGTGACCATAAAAAATGGCGCATGCGTTTTTCATGAAAAATCATACCATTGAATAGATATATCAAGATTAAATATATCTTCAAGAAACTTGTACAAGTTTCTTTGATGCAGAACAATGATCCGAGACGACCTAATGATCTTCTCACGTATATCCCGACGCACACGACAATCCCGGCGAATGAGCACCGGTCCAGATCTTCGTGTTTTTCTCCTTCTTAGTTTCTATCTCACACCTCTCTCCCAAAGCAAAAAGAATACACAATGGGAGAGAGAAGGGGGCGGCGGCTAGGGCTTGGGATTAGGTTAGTTTTTGGCTCC
>JAOTRH010199300.1:0-11302 GCA_034768845.1 Heliamphora exappendiculata | reverse complement strand
TGGTGATCTTTCTAGTACTTTATGTAGACGATATCTTGCTCATCGAAAACGATGTGGGGGCATTATCTACGATTAAAGTATAGTTATCTGGGCAGTTCGATATTAAGGACTTAGGAGAAGCCAGTCACATCCTTGGGATCAAGTTTATGCGAGATCAAAAATAAAGGATGTTGGACTTATCACGAGCAAAGTATATCGATGATATTCTTGCTCATTTTAGCATGCAGAATTCCAAGAAAGGATTTCTTCCTTTCAGGCACAGAATTCCTCTATCCAAGAATCAGTGTCCTAGGGCACTTGATGAGATAGAGAAGTTGAAGGCGGTTCCTTATGCTTCAGCAATAGGAAGTCTCATGTATGCTATGCTTTGCACTAGACCCGATATCTGCTTTGCTGTTAGAATAGTTAGCAGATATCATTCTAACCCAGGGCAGGAACATTGGACTACGGTAAAAATATATAATTAAGTACCTGAAAAGGTCTAAGGATTATATGTTGGTTTATCAGGCAGACAGTCTAGTACTTTTTAAGGTACATAGACTCAGATTTTCCAGTCAGACATAGTGCCTGCATTAGGAGACAACCTTGCAGATCCTTTACAAAGATCTTACCAGGTGGAACTTTTGATAATCATGTAGAGGGCATGGGAGTCAGATGTATAGCAGCATAATTTTGAGTATAAGTGGGAGATTGTTATGGTTGATATACTAAAAATCATGTTTTCAATATTTAATTTTATTTTAATAAAATTAATTTTTCATTTTATGAAAATTTTTATGAGTAATGTATGTGTATTATTTTTTTGATATGCATAGATGTTCGATATTCTGTATAGTATTTAATTTGGTGTGTAGAGTACGGCTTACAAACAGAAGACCAGATTTTTGGTTCTTACAAAATATAAGTTTTAAGTTCACAGTTTAGATGGAAATGGGCATACCATCGGTACGACTATTGCACAGAGTTTTAGTAAGGCTGTCTTGGTTACGAGAGAATAGATAATAGTATCGTCTATTGTTCCGACCCTCTGTGCCAATACACTTTGTGTGTATTGAACGAGACATTTTGGGTAATTAATTTAGTATTTACTACTGACTATATAAATTAATTCACACCCCAATGTTGTTATGAATAGTGGTTATTCTCTTAATTATGAAATAATTATTAATTTGCATATATTTAATATTCGTTATTTTGATTCATTAGAGGGTGCGATCTTATATAGGTCTATATTACTGATGAATTGGATAGTGGTATTATTTATATGGTAAATATTAATTATTGATGGAATCCACGTCTCGAATAATTGGGATTGACGATACCCCCTTCAGGATGCTTATAAGTTTTGACCGGGCTAAACCCTGCAGGTGGATTTAATTTTCAGTGGTCAAATAAGTTAAGCAGAAGGGCTTAAGAAATATGAAGATGCTGATTAAATTAAATTAACAGTAATTAAATTTAGTTGGCGGGTATCGAAAGTATTAACGTGGGGAGAAATGGTAAGTATTTAATAACAGGAGCTCAATGCAAGAAGGTCTTGAGATTATGGGTCAGAGTGCAATTATAGTTTTTTAGTGGTTTGAATTGTAATTCATTGTTTAATGGAAATTGCAGAAATTGCTGCATCTTTCCATAATTGCAAAAACCGCCCGTAAGTATCTGTGTTCCACTAGAAGTCTTACTAATAATTACTCTCTAGGTCCCTGCTGTAACCCTATATCTATATGCGGGTAGGCTGAACTAATTTAATTTAATTTTCATATCATTATTGATATATTATTTTTGTCTTTCAAGACTTAAAAATATATCGGGGTTCTGCCGATACGAGTTCTCGGAGGATCGTAGCCCACACTACGTTCGAGGATCGTGTAAGGGAATACAGTAGAAGATCTAACCGGAGCTTCAACTCGGAATCAAGTTGTAGTTGAAGATTAGATCGACAAGAGATATTTTTCTAAATTATGTTTGGTTGCACGGGTTTATTTTTTATCGTTCGACGTCAAAATTTTTATCTAGAGCCCATTTCGGCGTTTGCCCGTCCAGTTAATTTTTTACCAATAATTATTTTTCAAAAATAATGATTTTAGCAGTTTTACCTCCAACAGTACATGTTTGGTACCTCCTTGTTTTCGAACAAGGAGAATACTGTACATTTGTATTACCTCGGCGCCCTGGCTCGTCTTGATCGGGTTACTTCATTCGACTGGGGAAGAGCTTCTCTCGCCACCCTTTACAGCTTCATGAGGACTCTTACTCAGTTCCCCCAGGAGCTCAGCATCGGGGGATACTACAGGGTCTAGGAGGTATGATTTAGTTTTTGTCCCTTTTTCTATTCATTTCTGTTCTTTATTATCCATCATCTGCTTGCTAATATTTTCTCCTTACAACTTTCGACTTTTGAGTCCTCGGGCTTCATGTCCCGGCGAACTCCTCGGCAGATTCTCTAGTCATTCCCGTGCAGCTCGGTGGTCCCGTTGGCTGAAGGGGAGGAAGGCTGGAGGGAAGGACATAGATTGCTTCCGAATTTCACTAGACCGGCTGACCCCCGACCAAGTATCATTTTACTGTGTCTTGTTCACGGCTATTTACTTGTTCACTGCACTGTACTGTTTCTATTCATACTGATCACTGCACACTAATTATCATATCGTACTGTATTCACTGCTTACTATTTTCTGCACTGTACTTGTATTGTGAATTGCTGCAGGTCCACTGGGATTTCTTGAGGGGAGTAGAGGATTGGTCCGGCGCAGACATGATGCACAGCCGTGGCATTGCTGTGGGGTGTATTTTACTAGAGGGTCCATTCGGACGGGAGTATTATCTTGGGGAGCGAGTGGTTCGCCAGTCGCTCGGGTTTGATCATTTTCGTATACCGGTGGTTCCTCTAGTACGTATGCGTTGAACTGAGCTTCTAGGCTTGGTCGACTTGCTGCTGGAGACTGTAGGGACCCTAGTTTTAGAGCTACTGGTGCTGGAGGGGGATTATACTGCCGGGGCTCGGGCCCATTTACTAGGCCTGTTAAGTCCTGGCCCTGCTGCCCTTTGTGGCAGAAGGAGGGGATGAGCACCAGAGGATGCTGACGTCGATGCTGCGGAAGCTGCTGCTGCTGGTGATGCTGTTGGCAGGATGCGGGGCCCGGAGATTGCATGGGATGTCCAAACCGTAGCATATGGCTTCCCCTTTTCTCTATCAATCCCTGTTCTGCCAATGTCAGAGTTCAAGGTTGACATTGGCCAGGTTAGTTTCTTACCTTTCCTTTAGTCACTTGTTTGTCATTATCAATCTAGTTTTTCCTGAACTGTCCTTTTTTGCAGGTCGATCAGGCTTAGTTAGACCGTACAATACTGATGGTCACCGGCTTGAGAGTACTGGTTCGGCAGATGGATGCCTCGATGCGAGCAGTCGGCATTGCTTTTACACTAGTAGCCGTTGTGAGTAGCTTGCACGCGCTTTTCATTTTTTCTGCATTTTTCTGTCTTTAGTTTGTTCTGAGTCTTACTTCTCTCTTGACAGCCTCTAGTTCCTACTACCGCTATAGTGCTGCCACAGGCTCCGATTAGGCCTCCTGCTCTAGTCCCGGCCCCAGTTCGAGGTCATGGTTCCTGGGTATCTTCTCGTGCTCGTTCTAGAGGATCAGTCTCATCTGCTCGGAGCCGGTCTAGAGTCATCTCTTCCTCCGGCAGTGATGATGGCGATGACTTTGACAGACTCTTTGACGATGATAGTTAGGAGGAGGTCGGCCCTTCCTCCCGCCGAGTCTGCTCGAGGCACACCTGAGAGAGAGAGAGCTCCCCCCCTTTTCTAGTTTTATTTATTTTATTTTGATGGGCCTGCATGCCCCAGTTTGACACATTTATGGGCTTACGTGCCCCTGTTTATTGTTTTATTGGGCCTGAGTGCCCCAGTTCTTACTCTGGTACATTGTATTGCTTTCTAATGTATTTCTAGGCCTTCATGCCATTTATTACTTCTCATGTTCATCTTGTTTGCATAACTTTCCCTTATTTTCCACTCAAGCTATCACGGATGCATGATTCAAATGCCATAATTTATATAGATCATACAAATTGTAAACTAACACGCACCCGCCATGTTCAAGCATGGCGGTCGCCACTTTCAAGGAGACTGACATGGAAGTTGCTATTTTTAACCTGGCGGTTGCCTGGTCAAAGGGATGATGTCATTGTACTATGCTTTTTATAGTTGGCGGTCGCCACGTTGAACGTATCTTTTGCTGACATTTTGATTTTTTGCCCTTTTTTGCCTTATAAATACAGCCTTGGAGGCCCCATTTCCTGTTATTCTCGCTCAAATGGCTAATCTCCTTTCTTCATGAATTGAGGCATTTTCCCATATCGAGCGTTTAAACTTTGCTTCTTTGGGTATCAACTCCTATTTCCTCTCATGACTGTGAATACTGGTGGACCTTTGTTGGAAGCTGTTGCCCGGCTATGGGATCCTCAGTCCCGTGTCTTTTGGTTTGGTCTTGAAGATTTATGCCCCACTGTGGAGGAGTTTACTGCTATCCTGGACTTGGCTTCACGGAGTCTTGTTGTTGTTCCCACTTTCTCCTTTTCGGCTTGGCCACAGGTGATGTAACTCTGTGGTCTGTCTATAAAGGTGGCTTCTTTTCTGACATCGGGTGACTGCCTTAACATTCCCTGGATCATTAGCAGATTCTGTCTTACTGGTGACCTTAACGACCTTGACTTTCAGTTGCGGCATCGTTATGATCTTTGCTTCTGTCTTCTTGCTCAGTATCTTCATGTTCCTTCTGACGGGCGAGTTAGCTGTGCCCTGGTTGACATTGCTGGTCAGATGTGGATGGGGAAGGACTTTGTGCCACTTGTCTTAGCCGAGACACTACTGGGCCTAGATGCTGTTCATCATGGTGAAGCCACTACTTTTGCTGGCAGTCCTCTGCTTCTTCAGGTAAGCTCAAAACCTCTCTCTTTATCAAAGCTTTCTGCAAGGCCTTTCCCTTACTGATCTAACTTTCACTACATATCTGGCTGATGGAGAAAGTGAATCTTCTATAGAAGCACCTACTGATAGACACAGTGCTGCAGCTTTCCTCTATCACCCATATTATCAGATATGTGACACCGAAGCAACCTGGCGATAGTACTTTTCATCCCTGACTGTCCTAGATATTACTTGGCAGTGCCCCTGGTGGCAGATCCCTACTATGACCCTAATTACCATGGATCACCCTAGTGTTTTGCTCGTTGGTCTGTGTCAGACTACTTTATATTATCCCCATACGATCATGCGACAGTTTGGTCGTAGTCAGATCATCCCTCACAATATCCAAGGCCGTTTATCTTCATCTGTACTACGGGCCCCACTTATGGCATTGTATTAGGAGGCCTGGCCATCCCGCTCAATGATGGAGATGCAGAAGCTATAATGTCCCAAGCTTTCTGCTGAGTACAAGGCATGGCTAACATAAGACAGGGAGAAGAAGGATAAAGAAGAGGGGAAACAGGCAGCGAAAAGGAGAAAGATTTGAGGCCTCCTGCTTTGTTTTAAAAACTTCATAGCTTTCGTCTTTATTTTGTAGAGTTTAGGACTTGCGTGCCCTTCTTTTTATTTTTCAAAAACTTTGTAACTCTGATCAAAGTAACAAAAACTCCCATTTTATGTTTTAGACAGTTCAAATTTATCCAAAGTTTTTATTATCAAATTTTCAAAAATTAATTTGTATTGGTCTTGCTCAGATCCAAAGATGGTTAAAAACGAAGAATGTGACCGGACTTCTTAAAAGAAGCTGCCTACATATCCCAAAAAGATGGAATCAGGCCATAACGTAGTTCGGGCTCAATTTTCACTTGGGTATTGATGCTCTCCTTTTTGTGATGCCCTAACTTTTGCCAATATCGCCCTTTCGAGTTTGGCTTAAACTTGCCTCTTGGGTCAAAGATAGGAGCTCTGATTTCCTTAAAAACCAAATCTCCTTCTCTAAGGTCCCGGGTCTTGACCTTCTTGTTGAATGCTCGAGCTATCCTCCTTTGATGCCCTTGTACATGAAACAGTGCATGCAGTCTTCTTTCATCAAACAAGAGTAACTCTCCATCCGGTTCCTTTACCATTCTGCTTCTGAGATAACGGCTTTGGCCACTACTCTTAGTGAAGGAATTTTCACCTCAATGGGAAGCACAGCTTCCATCTCATACACTAAAGAGTATGGTGTAGTTCCTGTTGAAGTTTATGATCGACGTCCTGTATCCACAAATTGAAAATGGTAGATGTTTCGGCCAATCCTTGTGTGAGCTGATTGTCTTTTGCAGAATTTTCTTGATATTCTTGATTGCTGCCTCGACTGCTTCATTGGTCTACGGCCGATATGGTGAGGACTCTTGGGCTATTATCCGGTATTCCTTGAAAAGATCCAAGACTTTCCTTTGGAAATGTGAACCATTGTCTGAGATGACCTCATGTGGGACGCCGTACCGACAGATGATGTTTTTCTTGATGAACTTAGCAACATGAGAGGCTTTCAATACTTAGTAGGAAGCGGCTTCTACCCACTTAGTAAAGTAATCAATGGCCACTAAGATGAACTCGTGTCCATTTGATGCCTTCGGTGTCACTTTGCCGATCACATCGAAGCCCCATACTAAGAATGGCCACGGTGACGTCAGGTTATACAGCTGAGATGGGGGAACGTGCATAAGGTTTGCATGAATCTGACACTTATGACATCTCCGTACGAACTGTATGCAGTCTGTCTCCATCGTCATCCAAAAGTATCCTTGTCATAGGATTTTCTTAGCTAACATGTTTCCACTCATGTGTGGCCCACAGACTCTCGCGTGTATCTGTTTCATCAACTCTTATCCTTCTTCAATGTTGGCACACAGCTTATTGATCCCAGAATGCCCTTGTTTGTACAGTCTCCCACTGCAAATGACAAACTGTGCAGATAGTCTTCGTATCGCCCTTTTGTCCTTTTTCTTAGTAAACTTGGGGTATTCTCCTTTCTCCACGAAATTCAGAATATCATGGTACCATGGAAGGTCGTCAGTGCTTTCTTCAATTGCGGCCGTCAACTCATATGCCGGCATTCTTTTATGTTCAATTATCAAAGGCCTCATTCGAACCCCGGGTGGTATGTCAATCGTGGATGCTAGGGTAGCTAGTGCATCGGCGAACTTGTTATGCAATCTCGGAACATGGGTAAAGATCACTGATTCAAAGCACGGTATCATTTTCTCTAGTTCTTGATGATGGAGACTCAAGGTTAAGTCCCTGACCTTCCATTCTTCTCTTTCTTGTGAAACCACCAGTGATGAATCTCCAACGACTTCCAGTTTCCTTGCCCCTTGTTCTAATGCTGCCTCCAATCCAACTAAACATGCTTCATACTAAGCCTGATTGTTGGTGACTTCGAAATTGAGTTTCAGAAACAACGGAACATGTGATTTGTCAGGAGTGACAAGAAGGACTCCTATTCCATAGCATAGCCGTATTGATTAGATGCTCCATCAAAATATAGAGTCCACTTGTCATCCCTGACTTTCATCTGTTGTTCATCAGGAAACTGGAACTCTGTGTCTTCATCTCTTTCAATTGGTTGATCGGCCAGAAATTCTGTCACTGCCCTACCCTTGACTGACTTTTGGGTGACGTATTGGAGATCAAATTCAGATAATAACATCAACCATTGGGCCAACCTTCCTATCAGTGCTGGCTTTTCAAATAGATACTTCAACGAGTCCATTCGAGAGATGATATTCACTGTGAAAGATAACATGTAGTGCCTCAATTTTTGGGAAGCCCAAACCAAGGCCCAGTGTGTCTTCTCCAGTGGTGTGTGTCATATTTCTGATCCTATTATCTTCTTGTTTAGGTAGTAGATGCCTTTTTTTATTCCAGTTTCACTTTCTTGTGCTAGCATGCATCCCATAGCTGAATCAGTTATTGAAAAATAGAGGATCAGTGGCCTGTTAGGTTCGGGAGGAGCTAAAACAGGTAGATTTTGCAGATACTGTCATACGGCATCAAAGGCGTCTTGGAATTTTTGATCCCATTTGAACTCGACTCCTTTTTTCAGTAGACGGAATAGCGGCTCACAGGTAGTTGTTAGTTTTACGATGAATCAGCTGATAAACTGTATTTTACCCAAAAAGCCCCAGACTTCTTGCTCAGTCCTCGGAGGAGACATTTTCAAGATTGCCTTAATCTTTGAAGGATCAACTTTAATGCCTCGTTGCGTGATCATAAACCCAAGCATCTTTTCGATAGTAACTCCAAAGGCTCACTTTTGTGGATTGAGCCGCATCTTATATTTTCGAATTCTTTCGAAGAACTTTCGCAGTGCTATAATGTGACTATCCCGATCCTTTGACTTGGCTATCATATCGTTCACGTACACCCCGACTTCCTTGTGTATCATGTCATGCAGTAAAGTAGTGGCATCCCTCTGATAGATGGCCCCTACATTCTTCAAGCCAAATGGCATTACACGATAACAATAGGTGCCCCAAGGAGTAGTGAATGTTGTCTTTTCTCTATCCTCGAGATCCATGAGTATCTGGTTGTACCTGGAGAAGCCATCCATGAATGACAGCAAGGCGTGCCCCATTGTACTGTCTACTAAGACGTCGATGTGTGGTAGTAAAAAATCGTCTTTCGGGCTAGCCTTATTGAGATCTCAAAAATCTACGAAGACTCGGATACGTCCGTCCTTCTTAAAAATTGGCACGATGTTGGCTATCCATTTTGGATACTCAGTTACCATCAGGAACCCGACATTGATCTGTTTGACAACTTCTTCTTTGATCTTCAGAGCCTATTTTGGTCGGATTCGTCTTAATTTTTGTTTGACTGATTTAGTATCGGGGTATGGAGGGATATGGTGTTGGACAATGTCAGGGTCAATTCTGGGCATATCCTCATAAGACCATGCAAATACATCTTTGAATTCTTTTAATAAAGTTATTAATTACTCTTGTTCAACTAAGGATAAAGAAGAACTAATTTGAACATTTTGCGGGTTAGTTTCATTACTCAGATTTATTGACAAAGTTTCTTCAATTATTGGTTGGGCATACATTTCTTCTTCTCTTTTTATTAAAAGTTTTATTTCTTTGGAGATATCCCCATCGAATTCAAAATCGTCAAAAAGCGTATGAAATAAATCAAAAAAAGCAGAGTAACCAAAAATTTTGTTCATTTCATTAAAATTAGAGGGAATTACGAACTCGATAGCAAAAGCAGGGAGAGGTGCACCAATGGACGTGCCCTCGACTACAGACTCCGACTCAAACTTGGACTCAGGATAGACAACCTGCATATTACAAGACTCGATAGTCCAATTCTTCACATCCTTTGCAGTTGCATTGATGATGAGCTTGGTGCAATCTGCTGGTGCACTGAGACCCATCATGAAACAGTGTGGTTCAGATATATGCAATTGAGCCATCTTCTCATTGAAAAGTATTCCCAGGTCGTTGTCGTCCAATCTGTCAGCCCAGTCTTCTTCTTGAATTTTCTTCCCTTTTTCTTTCCCTTTCACTGCCTCTTCCTCTTCTGTATCTGATAACTGATGGC
Organism: Heliamphora exappendiculata; assembly: GCA_034768845.1. Classification (NCBI taxonomy): domain Eukaryota; kingdom Viridiplantae; phylum Streptophyta; class Magnoliopsida; order Ericales; family Sarraceniaceae; genus Heliamphora; species Heliamphora exappendiculata. The sequence goes on along the minus strand of JAOTRH010199300.1, from coordinate 1,743 downwards.
CGAAAAAGATCTCTAACCCAAGTAGCTTTTGATTGGTTTCTTCGTCAATCCACGGCTTTAGAAAGCCGTAGTATGAAAAATCTTCCCATTGACAAAGTACCAATTGAGCGTTCTAGTATAATTGGCTTTTCGTCCCTTCTTAGGCCCTTCCAAATCTTCTTTCGTTGGCTCATACCCCAGACCAAAACGGTGCAAAGTCAGGAATACCTGAATGGGTCCCGGGATTCCCTGCTGCTTACGTCCCAACCCCATACCAGGGAAAAAGGACATTTTCCTCATCATTGTTACTGTCCGCGGGTTGATGTACCTTTCCTCTTGATTCACCAGTGTCTGAACAGCCTGTGCTTCATCAATTTGGAAACCACTGAGTAATACATCGTCCTCACTATGCTAAACTTCCAACAGAGTTCTGCCCTCTCCTCCTCTCGGGGGATGAATGTTGTCCTCTTCGTGAATAGTCAGAACTGCCCCATTTCTTATCAGTTTCAGTTTCTGATGGAGAGTAGATGATACAGCCTGGACACTTGGGTCATGCAACAAAGGTTTACCCAATAACAAGTTGAAAGATGCCGGTACATCTAGTACATGAAATTCGACAGACGTTTCCAAAGGCCATACTGATATTGCAAATGACACAAGTCCTAGTACGTCTCTCCTTGTGTTGTCGTAAGCCCAGACCCCTTGATTGCTCGATATGAAGTGCTCCATCTTTAGTCCTAAATAGAGTGCTGTTCTGAGTGGGCATACATTTAATGCAGACCTGTTGTCGATAAGAGTCACAGGGATCCATTTGTCCAGGCACTTGACAGTAATGTGTAATAGTTTATTATGGCTCCTTTCCTCTGCTGGCAGATCTTTATTGGAAAAGGAAATAACTTTTGGTACCACCACTAGCAAAATAAGTCCAATTAGTTGCTCCGGGGTGGCATCTGTCGAAATGCCAGCTTTATTTAGAACCTTTAGCACATCTTGTCTGTATTTGTGTGAGGCCATCAGTAGCCTACAAATGCTGATGTTAGCTTGCGTCTTCTTTAACTGCTTCAGCCCCGCATCATCTTCTTCTTCATGTTCTTTTTCCTTTTCTTTTCCACTTGGTTGCCCCTTTTCTAGCTGGGCTCGCTTGAAATGTCGCCTGCTTCTGGTCAGATGTTCTATCCCCTCCTCGGGATCCCGTAATCCTGTTATCGTGTCATTGGTATGTCGCATCTCGTTCACAGGTGGAGAGCTTTCGAATGCCTATAAATTGCCTAAATTCGTGATTGCCATTCTTTCTCTTCTCTCCTCGTCGTCTTCGATGGCCCACGTATTATCAATTTCTTCCCATATATCCTCTTCAATAAAGTCCACCTGCTGTTCTCGAGTGGCCCAAAAATTGGTCCACTCTACTCCGTTGGACTTCAGCACAACTCTTACAAGCCAATAGGATTGCATTTCATCCACATATACCTCTTCCTCAAAAAGTTAGGGAAGCATAACGCCATCGAGCACGTGATCAAACCCATATGGTTAGGCTGGGTAATCCAAAGGCCAATAATCTTCTTCGTTGTGCTTCTCTTCTTCCAGTTGAATAGAAGGGAATGTTGTCTGATAGCACTCTCAAGCACCATCATTCCATTCCTCCATCCTGTCTCGGCTGTCTCTAATCGCGATAAATGAACATGCTGTCCGTGTTAGGGTTGGTATACTAAAAATCATATTTTTAGTATTTAATTTTATTTTAATAAAATTAATTTTCTATTTTAT
>JAOTRH010199289.1:0-11302 GCA_034768845.1 Heliamphora exappendiculata | reverse complement strand
ATAAAGAAATTACAGAAGTTACAATGAACGGTCAAAAATTGAACAAAAAGAACAAAAAGATGACTTAATTCTTCATCTATGCCTCATCGAGATCTGCCTGCTCCGGGAACTTACCCAGATTGTTGTATCCTTCTTCGTTGGGGATATTTTCTTCAAAAAATTCTTCCTTCACACCTATGGTACGAAGCCATGAGCTAAAATCCAGAAAAAAATACTCTAAACTCTCCAACAAATCTCACGGTACAGAATTCACAACACATTTTATACAACACTTCAAGCATTTATAAATCAAAGAGACTGGGAAATTGAAGCATACAACATGTTAAGCAGGCAAATGGCTAATCATGCGAAGATTGTGATGATAAATGAGATGCGAATACCCAACCTAACATACGCTAAGATTAGAACATGAATTCCATGCCGGGAATTACAAGAGTAGACTTTATAGGTAGTTGATCACCAAAGCCCTCATCAGGGCTTGTTGCGAGTAGTAACTACGTCACCAGGCTTCATGCTACAGTTATTTTACTTAATGAAAACAGCGTGGGGGTATGGCGTTGGGATTTAGGGGTTTTGAAAATATTTTAAAAATAAGAGAATTCAAAGATGTGTCGAAAAGTATTTTAACATCTTGAAAATTAAATTTTGAAAATTCCTTTTAAAAAAATAGAGTCGCCACTTAGTTTTTGAGAAAAACTAAAAAAAATAGAAATGACTACTGATCTTTAAAACGTTTAACCAGAAAAAGAGGGTTCGGGGGCTATGGTACGAATCGAAAAAGATGTTAGACACCCCGTTCGCCCAACCGTAAGGTTGGCCTCTACTAATCATCATTGGTTATTTAATAGAATTTCTCAAATGCATGCAAATAAAGAAAATAGAGATAAAGAGAGAATATCCAAAATCAAATATGAAAAATACATAACATTTGTACATAACACTCCAAATTAGAACAAATAAATGGATGAATTCTTAAGTCCTATGACATGCAATTTCTAATTAAAGGATACATAGAACACTCTCACATGCAATATTAACAAAAAATAAATTAACTGTCATTATTTGCATAAGTGAACAAAAATATGCTAGAAAATATTAAAATTACCTAAACATGATTTGTTACAAAAGATAAACTAAACTATTCTAAACATGCTTTCAAATGAAGAAATTAAAACATGCATTAACATTAACATGATGAATAGAGAAAAAGAAACAAAAAAATGTAAAATGAGAAGTGCATAAAAGATAAAATTCTTTATTAAAAGAAAGCTTACTTAGCAAAGAAATTTAAAATAGAAGAATTTTTAACAAAAGAGAATTTAAAGATTTAAAAGAAAAAGAAGAACTTTATACAAAAAAAATTATGCTAAAATAAATAGGTTAGAAAATGTTATTAAATTATTAAAAAAAAACTTAACTATTTGCACTTTGTACTTTAAAAGAAACAAAAAAAAATGAAAAAAAAAGAAAAAAAAAGAGAAAAATTGCTATAATAAGAGAAAATTTATATTAGCATTTAAAGATGAAGATTAACTTAAGAGACTTTTTGTAATTTTTTGGGTTTAACAACAGAAAAGAAAAGAAGAATAAGGTAAGCATTATAAAGAGAAAAGAAAAAGAAATGAAAAGAAAAGAAAGGAAATGGAATAAAAAAAAGAAGAAAATAAAAGTACATTACAAGAAAAAGAAAAGAAAATTATATTATAAGGAAAAGAAAATAAAACTATATTACATGGAAAAGAAAATGAAAAGAAAAAAAATGCTAAAAGGAAAATTACACTACTATGAAGAAAAGAAAAGAAAAGAAAAAATAAATGAAGGGATATTAAACTAATACTTAAAAGAAGAGGACACTAATATTACAAAAAAGAAAAAGAAATAAAAAAAATTCTAGAAGAATATGAGAAATTAAATACTACTATTTAACTAAAATGTGAAATGTAGTATTAATTACTACATTCACATAAATATAAGCGTGTTATTATAACAATTAATAACACTAACAAGTTGTAATTGTCAAAATATATTAGCATTACTTTGATAAATGAATTAAGAAAAAAGGCAATGTGCTTAGTGTGGATGTGTAAACTAAGCAATTAATTAAAAAGATTAAACTAAATGAAGCAATTTAAACAATAAACAATGTTAATTACATAAACAAAAGAAATGCACAAATTAATATTGAAAGTTAACCCGATCACTCCAAGAAAGAGGAAATGGAGTATAGAAGGATCGAGGATCCAAATGAGGTACCTAGATTGCCGGAGAATCCTCAAGTCCGGAATGCGCTTCAATGGCCTAATCCTCGGGTGGTGATCCAAGCAAGGAATCAATGTAGGCGTCGGTGGTTCGGACCTCGGTATCTCGGCAGGGTTTCGGCGTCGGGGCTTGAAATTGCTCGGCGACTCGGCAGAGCTTCACTCCCAAAACCTCGCACTCATTTTCTTCTTCTGAAAATGTACCAGAGGTACGGTATTTATAGAGTTTATCAACAAATGAGATGCTGCCACGTTTTGGGGACACGTCAGGCCATTTGGAGTTGGCGGTCGCCAGGTTGGACATGGCTGTCGCCATGTTGAAAGAAGGTTCCAAAGGGTTCTATTGGCGGTCGCCACAATGGGAGTTGGTAGTTGCCATGTTGAAGGTGATGGTCACTACTTTTGGTTAGGGTTTCCAAGAGGTTCTATTGGCGGTCGCCACAATAAACATGGTGGTCGCCTTACTTAGACAGCAAGTTTTGATGGTTCAACAAAATTTTATTGGTTTGAAGATTTTGGGTTTAAATACCGAGCTTGGATCACTTCCCGAGGATCGAACTGAAGTACCATTCCACCTGTTTTCATAATTGGATTCACCTATGACTAGGCGGAGTCAAATTGGGGTGTCTACAGGGTGTAGGCCACATTCTCCAGGCCAACAAATATAATAATCAATGTGCATAACCAGAACAACCCACCTTAAGATATGAGATGCCGCGTTGGTGTCAACCCAAAGTCTAAGTTACAAAAGTCAGAATGCTAGTGACGAACCCTTGGTGCCCAATAATCTTCATCATAAACAATTTCCATATACCAGGGATGTACCTAGGGTGTACACAGGGAATGTATCCCAAAACATTTCAATAAAATCGGTAACTAGGAATGCCCTAAACTTAGAATCAAAGAAATGATAACTCCAACATTCCCAAACACACAATGGTATATACAAGATAAATTCCAATGTGCTATGAATGCAATTATAACAATGACCACGGTAGTATAACATGTATCTCAAAGTATAACTACTTATAGCATGGCATGACACTAAGCATGGCAATGTATAAACCAACATAGCATAAGGTACAACAAGTTAGAGCATGGAGTACAACTTTCAAAACATGATTCAATTTTCATGGAATGGTCATTTTTAATCACATATTTACATTAAAGTATTATTCATCTAATTTAAAATAATTAAAACATATAAATCATGGCACACAATATAAACATGCTTCACCATATACTTAACCATTTATTAATCAACTTTTAATAATTTATTTGTATACTACAACAGCATTTTGATGTACTTAGACTTTGATTTAGGTTTTAATTTTTGGAAATATTATAGATACAAATACACTCTACAACTCCTATGTTGAACACTAAGACTCAATCCTAAGGGAACTAAGGGATTTAGCCCACACAAGTAAAAACAATTCAGCATTACACATAAATTTTACTAAAAAGGGGTCTCTATTGGTCTCAGTTTTGGGGTATTAAAACAGGTCCTACCAATCTCCATTTTGGATATGTTCTAATTAAAGATGTCCTCTATAAGTCTCATGAAGAGTGCTCAGTGTAGTTTTTAAGAAAATATTAAAGATATATATTGATTTATAAACTATGTTCAAGAGGTGTCAAACACTCAGCATAGTTGATTTTTAACAGAAAGTTTAAAAGTTATTTTGGGCATCATACAGAGGCTTTTGGGTCTGATTTTTGGACAACCAACTTGATTAAAATGTTCCCAACATTTTTCAAGAAGGCCACTTTTGAAGAAGAGCATTAAAAACAGAGGCTTTGTGTCATGCCCCAACACCAAGGTCACGCGAAAGCCCGCCCAAACACCTTTTATGAAAATAGGGTTTACAGTTGGAAAATCATCAACTCAGAAATGTGTAACATTTGGATAAAGAAACCCCACAGTTCAACTCTCATAAACAGTAAACATGCATTCTCATACATAAATAAGCATATCGCCTCAAGGCGTACAAACTCGCCTTCTAAAACAGGCATCACATGTAAAAGTACATGCATCAAAACAGGAAAACTACAGCAAGCTCTCCATCACCACAAGCAACTAGGTCAACTCCACATGATCACTTGAAAATGTTTTTACAGAAAAATCTCACACCGTGAGCCGAAACCCAATGGAATATAGACAGTAAAGTTGTAAAGCAGGCTATGCAATCATAAGCACATAAGCTCAACCACAAGAGCTAAAAGGTTTTCCTCTAAAAAACCAGCAGTTTTTCATTCTTGAAACTATACATATCATTCTCACAGATATCATGCCACAGTTAAGGAAAAGCAATAATAAAACAGTATTCTCCACTCAGGTCACACAGCCGAGGAGAAAGAGATAAAATGTAATCCTAAGTACCGACTTTACCACACAGACAAAGGTAACAACTATAGACACTTGCCCATTACCCTTGTCACCACTTAAGGCTTACTCGGTAACGATAAGTTCTATACGGAGTGAGGACAACGACGCCATTGACGGAGGCAACTAACTTAATTTACGGGACTAGTCCGAAGGTACAAAGCACCTACTACTTAATTTACGAGCCCAAAATCCAAGGGTCCAAACCACCCGCATATCGCCATTCACAGAGGCAACCGACTCAATTTACGGGGATTAACCCGAAGGTACAGAGCACCTACGCTGCGCACGTTTCTGGACTTCCACTGAGGAGTAATGTAAGTCCACATCCACATACCCACTGTCACGGTACATCTATGAAAAATATTTAAAAATCCAACCGTAGCTTAACTACGAAAACTCGGAAAACAGTTCTACATCGCATGTATAAAAGAGATCCAATCCATCCACATGGAGATCTACAAGCATGTAGCAACAGATTTCCAACAAAACTGAGACTCAACCCCAAGGGTTAGCTCCAAACCTCTACAACCATGTTTTTCATAATGGAAAACACCTCGTTTTCAAATCTCCTTTTGAAAACCACGGATGTCAACACATTCGGATCATGTATAAAACTAAGAAAAGGCATAAAATCAACTTTTATCCAAAACCAAGGTTTGAACATGAAAAATCACAAATTATGCATTTTCTACCCGGTAAAAACACATATAATTACATATAACACCCTTTTAATAGTAGTAAGTCTAGGATCCTAACTCGAAGAGCTAAAAGCTCGATGCCTCAAAATCTAACCTTATTAAAATGAGAATTCGTCCAGATGGATACGAAGCCAACGTCGCTGACAGCAAGGACCTGCTATTCGACCGTGAAAAACTAAGCCCGGGCCCTCCTAAAAGCTAGAGAGAAGATAGAGAAATGAAGAGAGAGAAGAGATATGTTTGAAAAAGATATTTTGAGACTCAAAAAGATATTTTATAGCCTTTATAGATTTTCGCGGCTAAGACCCACCGCTCGAGCGCCCAATCACTGCTTGAGCAGACCCCTAGCCAACATAAACTCTGCCACACCACTGCTCGACCGCCCAATAATCACTCGAGCGGTCACCTCATGGACCAACACTCTGCCACCAACCCGCTCGAGTGCGTTCCCCACCGCTCGAGCGGTCGTCGCTAGGAGAAACACCGTGCAAGGAAACTAAGCCAAACCCCGCATGCATAACACGTATAACACCTATACAAAACATGCGGTTCTATAACTAGAAATATAAGCCATACAACACAGAGATACATATACTGAAAGAAACACGTCAATATATATAAATATCTCAGAAAGAGACGGGTCCGGGTCTCACAACTCTCCTCCTTAAGGAATTTCGCACCTGAAATTCGCTACAAGGTCATGAGTTAATAAGTCTGGGTATCTAAAACGCATCCTAGACTCGAGCTCCCATGTCGCTTCTTCAACCCCGCAATGAAGCCATAGGACATTAACATAAGCAATCGTTCTTCCTCGCAACACCTTTTCCTTTGTATCAAGAATCTTCACTAGACGCTCCTCATAAGTGACATCCTCATCAACCCGCAGTTCAGCCTAATCTAACACATGTGAAGGATCAGGCTCGTACCTCTGAAGGATAAAAACGTGAAACACGTTATGCACGGATGCCAACTGAGGTGGCAAAGCCAAACGATATGCGACCTCTCTAACTCTGCCGAAGATCTCAAATGGTCCAATGAAGCGTAGTGATAGCTTCCCGCTACGACTAAACCTCAACAAACCTCTACGTGGTGAGACCTTCAAGAACACATAATCCCCCATTGCAAACTCCAAAGGTCACCTCCTCTGATCTGCGTAACTCTTCTGGCGGCTCTAAGCTGTCATAAGGCATTGGCGTATCACATTAACCTTCTCTGTCATCTTCCGTACCATGTCGGGTTCAAAGACTGTGGTCTCTCCCACATATGTCCAACACAAGGGTGATCTACACGGTCTACCATACAAAGCCTCATACGGTGCCATCCTAATACTGGATTGATAACTATTATTGTATGCAAACTCTGCCAACGGTAGATGATCCTTCCAAGAACCTCTAAAATCAAGGACACAAGCCCTTAGCATATCCTCTAGAATCTAGATGGTCCTCTCTGATTGACCATTCGTCTGGGGGTGGAAAGCAGTACTGAACATCAAGACCGTCCTGAAAGCCTCTTGAAGACTTTGCCAAAAGGGCAATGTGAAGCGTAGGTCTCGGTCAGAAATAATAGATACTGGTACTCTATGCAACCGGACTATCTCTCTGATATATAACTAACTCAGTCTATCCACTAGATACTTCACTTGGATGGGGAGAAAGTGTGCAGACTTCGTCATCCTATCAACCACAACCCATACGGTGTCTTGTCCCCTAGGTGATCGAGGAAGTCCTGACACAAAGTCCATCGTGACGTGCTTCCACTTCCACTCTGAGATCGGTAATGGATGCAACAAGCATGCTGTCCTCTGGTGTTCCGCCTTCACCTTCTGACAGGTAAGGCACCGAGAGACAAACTGGATCACATCTCTCTTCATTCCCGTCTAACAGAACTGATGACGTAGGTCATGATAAATTTTTGTGCCTCCTGGATGAACAACGAGGCGAGAATGATGACACTCACGTAGTAGATCAGCTCAACATGACTCTGGCACAAACAATCTCCCAGCCAACTTCAGACTCTGATCTGAACCCACAATCCATCTCGCTGTATCTTCTCCACTAGCAACGTGATCTCGTATTGTCTGAGCCTCCTGATCCGTCAGCTGAACCTCTAGCACACGTGCTATCAACGCTGGTCGAGTAACTACTGAATATAGAGTGACACCCATCACTGTCTCTCCAAGGCATAGATCAAACTCCCCAATCTCTCAAAGTATGTCCCACTCACGTATAGCCACCGAAGCTAATGATCCATGAGACCTCTTACTAAGAGCGTTGGCCACAATGTTGGCCTTCCCTAGATGATACTGCAAGTCAAAATCATAATCCTCCAACAACTCAATCCATCGTCGTTGGCGCAAGTTTAGGTCTTTCTGCGAAAATAAGTATTTTAATCTCTTGTGATCGGAGAAAATCTCAAAATACTCACCATACAGATAGTGACACCATGTCTTCAAGGAAAAGACCACGACTGCCAACTCCAGATCGTGTGTTGGGTAGTTCCTCTCGTGCGTCTTCAATTGTCGAGAACCGTAGGCTACAACCTTTCCTTCCTGCATCAGAACACAGCCTAAACCGCCGTGTGATGCCTCACAGTACATTGTATACCCCAAGCCTCGCTCTAGAATAATCAACATTGGCACGCTAGTCAACCTCGTCTTCAGCTCCTAGAATGCCGACTCACAGGATTCACTCCAAATAAACACAACTCCCTTCCGTGTCAGACACGTCATGGACGCAGCAAGTCTCACAAAATCCTTCACGAACCGCCGATAGTAGCCTGCCAGACCCAGAAAATTGTGAATCTCAAAGACATTCTTCGATCACTCCCAACCCATCACCGCATCTGTCTTTGACGAATCCACTGCTACTCCGTCTATCGACACTATATGTCCAAGAAACCTCACTTCAGACATTCAGAAGTCACACTTCTCGAATTTTGCATACAAGCAATGCTCTCTCAAAGTCTGTAGCGCGATCCGCAAGTGATCCTCGTGTGCCTCCCTAGTGGGTGAGTATATGAGAATATCATCCACAAACACCACCACAAAACTATCCAAGTAAGGATGGATGATCTGGTTCATCAAACTCATAACCGTGGCTGGTGCGTTCGTCAGACCGAACGGCATTACTAAAAACTCGTAGTGACCATAGCGAGTCCGAAAGGCAGACTTCACTATGTCCTCGTCCCTAATCCTCAGCTGGTGGTATCCCGATCTTAGGTCAATCTTTGTGAAGCAGATCGAACCCTTCAGCTGATCAAACAAATCATCTATCCTCGACATTGGATACTTGTTCTTCACTGTCACCTGATTCAGCTTTCGGTAGTCGATACACAATCAAAAAGATTCATCTTTCTTCTCAGTAAAAAGAGCAGGAGCTCCACACGGTAAAGTACTCGGACGTATAAACCCCCTATCTAGCAACTCCTAAAGTTGTACCTTGAGTTCACGTAACTCAGCGGGTGCAAAAGCAAAATGAGAAGACGGTATAGATATGGGAGCAGCTCCAAGAACTAGATCAATAGAGAACTCTACCCCTCGGCTCGGTGGCAACTCAAGCAGATCATCAGGGAAGACATCTGGATAGTCGCAGACCACCGGAGGTAACTCCCCTTGAACTTTAACCTCCTCATCCAACATGAGGGCTGCAGAGAGGAAACCCAGGTTGCCCTGGTTTAGCACAGCGCTCGGTATAGTCATCAAACCCTCATTCCGGTCTCCCACAAAACAAAATCAATCTCCTACCAGTGTATAAATTGTTACCCTCCGTCGATCGCAATCGATAAAAACACGATAGGTGGTCAGCCAATTCATCCCTAGGATGACATTAAACGTGGTCATGTCTGGAATGATAAAGTCGAACTCTAAACAACGATCGGCGACCTCCAACATGCAGGATCTACTGAAAAGACTTAACATCAGACTCCTACACTCAAAACACTACCAAACCAGTCCAACCTCCATACCCACGTATACACAATCATCATGCTACACAGGCTATCATGCTTATGTAAGAAAACTGTTGAACACATGCAATCAAGCACGCATACATCCTCACAAGGTGATGTACCATCTTTTTCATGGCTCTTAGGTATTCGAACCCAGAGCTCTAATACCAAGTTGTCAAGCCCCAACACCAGGGTCACGCGAAAGCCCGCCCAAACACCTTTTATGAAAATAGGGTTTACAGTTGGAAAACCATCAACTCAGAAATGTGTAACATTTGGATAAAGAAACCCCACAGTTCAACTCTCATAAACAGTAAACATGCATTCTCATACATAAATAAGTATATCGCCTCAAGGCGTACAAACTCGTCTTCTGAAATAGGCATCACATGTAAAAGTGCATGCATCAAAATAGGAAAACTATAGCAAGCTCTCCATCACCACAAGCAACTAGGTCAACTCCACATGATCACCTGAAAATGTTTTTACAGTAAAATCCCATACCATGAGCTGAAGCCCAATAGAAAATAGACAATAAAGCAATAAAGCAGGCTATGCAATCATAAGCACATAACCTCAACCACAGGAGCTAAAAGGTTTTCCTTTTAAAAATCATCAGTTTTTCATCCTTAAAACTATGCATATCATCCTCACAGATATCATGCCACAGTTAAGAGAAAGCAGTAATAAAACAATATTCTCCACTTGGGTCACACAGCTGAGGAGAAAGAGATAAAATGTAATTCTATGTACGACTCTACCACACAGACAAAGGTAACAATTATGGACTCCTGCCCATTACCTTAGTCACCACTTAAGGCATGCTCAGTAACGATAAGTTCTATACAGAGTTATGACAACGACACCATTGACGGAGGCAATCGGCTTAATTTACAGGACTAGCCTGAAGGTACAAAGCACCTACTGCTTAATTTATGGGCCCAAAACCCGAGGGTCTAAAGCACCCACATATTGCCATTCACGGAGGCAATCGACTCAATTTATGGTGATTAACCCGAAGGTACAGAGCACCTACGCTGTGTACATTTTTGAATTTTCACCAATGAGCAATGTAAGCCCACATCCACATACCCACTGTTACGGTACATCTATGAAAAATATTTAAAAACACAACCATAGCTCAACTACGAAAACCTCTAAAATAGTTCTACATCGCATGTATAAAAGAGATCCAAACCATCCACATGGAGATCTACAAGCATGTAGCAACTGATTTCCAACAAAATAGAGACTCAACCCCAAGGGTTAGCTCTAAACCTCCACAAACATATTTTTCAAAAAAAAAAACACCTCGTTTTCAAATCTTCTTCTGAAAACCACAGATCTCAACACATTCGGATCATATATAAAACCAAGAAAATGCGTAAAACCCACTTTTACCCAAAACCAAGATTTGAACATGAAAAACCACAAAGCATGCATTTCGTACTTGGTAAAAACACATATAATTACATATAACACCCTTTTAACAGCAGTAAGTCTAGGATCCTACCTCGGAGAGCTAAAATCTCGACGCCTCAAAATCCAACCTTGTTAGAATGAGAATTCGTCCGGATGGATACGAAGCCCACGTCGCTGACAGCAAGGATTTGCTATCCGACTGTAAAAAACTAAGCCCGGGCCCTCTCGAAAGCTAGAGAGAAGGTAGAGAAACGAAGAGAGAGAAGAGATATGTTTGAAAAAGATAGTTTGAGACTCAAAAAGATATTTTGTAGCCTTTATAGATTTTTGCGCCCAGGACCCACTGCTCGAGTGCCCAATCACCGCTCGAGCGGACCCCTTGCCTATATAAACACTACCACACCACCGCTTGAGTGCCCAATAACCGCTCGAGTGGTCGTCACTGGGAGAAACATCGTGCAAGGCAACCAAGCCAAACCCCACATGCATAATACGTATAACACCTATACAAAACATGCGTTCTACAACTAGAAACATAAGCCATACAACACAGAGATACATATACTGAAAGAAACACGTCAATATATATA
>JAOTRH010199278.1:0-11302 GCA_034768845.1 Heliamphora exappendiculata | reverse complement strand
GTTGTTAGTAACCTAATTTATTTATCGGGAATCCATATCTTAAACGTGGGAAGAATTCAGTGCATTTGATAATTGGAGACTCAAGACATAATTTGAGTTAGGACTAGGAGTTCAGTCAGGACCTTTAGTGGAATAAGTTCTGGTTCGTACAAAAAATGATCTAGCTTGGGGACAAAGTTAGGGTATCCGGTTATCTCGTACTGTTAGGCCGAGTCCTATAATTTCTCGTGATCCCTCACGTAGCCCATTATACGCATGGATATTTTTCTTGCTGGTTTCGGTAATTATTTAATTTAATTTGAATGCCGATGTTTCCGCCAGGGACATTAGAGAATTAAATTAAATTTATGAGAGGCAATTTTGGTATTTGGCACACCTATGGATTACTCCCCAAGTGGCCGGCCCTAGGAGATAGTGGGTTTAATTAAATATGTTAAGTATATCTCTTTGTTTCTTTTTTAGGAAGGAGAAGATATACTTAATATATTTTGATATATTCATATATATCAAAGGAAGGCTAATTAATCAATATCTAACCTTAATACTCTTTGATAGCCGCCGGCCTCATCTACTCTTTGGCAATTATTTTTTCTTTTTTAGAGATCATTGTGTGAGAAGAAACCAAGGTAGGAAGAACACTTTGATCGCAATCGGTACCCACACATCGTGATCGTCGTAGTGCATCCAGGTCATACGTGAGAAGGTTGTAAGGTCATCTTCAACGTATTCAGGATTTCTAGAAACTTATCGACAAGTTTCATAAAGGTATTAAACTATAAAAATCTGTATAGTTTTCGTTTTTCATGAAAATCGCATACGTCGTTTTTACGATCAAGACATCGATTCAAAAGAAACTTTTTTTCCCAATGTGTGGCTCTCTCTCTAACAAGTGGGAGTCACCTGGGCGACCTTTACAGGAGTATTTCTGGAGAAATACTTCCCGGCTTCGCAGAGGGATTTATGTAGGGAGGAGTTCTATACTCTTACGTAGGGGGCCATGGACATCATGCAGTATGATGCCAGGTTTACGTGCTTGTCCCGGTTTGCTCCAAAGTTGGTGAGCACAGACGAGCTGAGATCGATGAGGTTTGAGCAGGGCTTGAGGCTGGCGATTAGGGAGCATGTGGTTGCACTTGGACTTCGGGTGTTCACAGAGCTGATAGAGGCAGCATCGAGGGTGGAGAACATTATGACCGAGATTCGAGCTTCTGGGGAGGCTAGGACATCACAGGGTGGCACAGAGGCGCAGACAGGTGGGCGTTCCAGTTCCAGTAAGAGGCAGAGGTCCTCTGGTCCTAGCTTTCACCCATTTGGGTTACCACAGCAGTTTTCAGCACCAGCACCATCGGTGGCTTCATTTGGGAGGCCAGAGTATAGGGAGTTGATTTGCTATAAGTGCAGGCAGCTGGGGCCTCGTGTGTCAGAGTGCCCGCGACCGAGGCAGTGTCAGGGTTCATGGAGTCATTCACAGGGGAGGGAACATATTTGCTATGGATGTGGCCAGCACGGACATATTCGCAAGAATTGTCCCTATAGGGAGAGTGCACCGAGTGCAGTGGGCACGCCAGAAGGTTCGTATGTGCAGGACCGACGGCAGCATCCTGCGATTTAGACTTCCCAGATGGCAGGTTGGAGTACATCAGTTCAGTCAGTGTGGCAATCGACAGCACCGAGTTCTGGTGGACAGACTAGAGTGGGATTGCCCCGAGTGTATTCCCTCATAGCTTCCAGGGCACCAGTCGTGCCGGATGATGCAGACATACCTACAGGGAGCAGAGGTACTTTCTGAGTATGCAGGCTTTGGGCCAGTTTCCTGTTGCATCTGTTTAGGGAGTTGATGACAGATTCCATGGATGATGTGCTGTGTTGAGGTTGTGGCTGGTGGTGATGTGAGATTGGGATGAGTTATAGATCCCGTGTCTTTGAGATAGTTAGCCGTTATTTAGGATGCCTGACCGTGTTTGACTATATTCTAGGAATGGTTTGGATAACCATCTTGTGTACCTGTGTTGATTGTGATCCACGGGTTATTTCTTTTAACCATATGTTGAACTTTCGGGACAAAATTCCTTTAAGGGGGGTAGAGTAGTGAGACCCTAACTCGTTTTCTTTTTTAGTGTTTTCGGACGCGCAGTGCCATTCTAGGGTTCCATTTCCTAGTACCATGGCCAAAATGAACTCCTGCCCCCATCATGTCTTCCAAATTGATGTTCCAATATCTTCTTGTCATTTTTCCCTACACTTTTCCTCCCCTTTTCAAAAAAAAAAAGAGACGAGACACCCTGAAAAATAAATAATTGTTCCGATGGAACCTTCTCTTCTACCGTAGATTGGCCGTAGATACACGATTTAAGCCGTTGTTCTTTTCTATTCGTTATTTTCTTTCTTACTATTACCAAATCAAATGACCGGACCAAATACAGATAGTTAAAAGGATGAACGCGCTTTCACATCTTCTTAACCCGAAATGGCTGGGGAGAGGAAAGGTTACTTTTTTTTTTTGAGGGTACTCCCGAGAACAGATCCAGTGGAGACGGGGTGGGGCCTGTAGCTCAGAGGATTAGAGCACGTGGCTACGAACCACGGTGTCGGGGGTTCGAATCCCTCCTCGCCCACAACCGGCCAAAAAGGGAAGGACCTTTCCTTCTGGGGGTAGGAAAATCATGATCGGGATAATAGTATACCCGGCCCTTTGGCGAAACTCAATTTTGCATGTGGATCGAGACGTCGAGTTTTAAACTCACCGAGGTAGGATTCTAAACCTATATGTTTTATAAGGGTGCTATGGGCAATCGGGTGTCTTTTTACCGGTTGGTTGGTTGTAGATCTAAGTTTGCATCAAGTTGGGTTTTGGATTTAAAACCTATTTTTTGTCGATTTCGTGGATGGAATCGGGTATCGGGAGTTTCTTTTGAGATCTTGGTGTTTGGACTAGGTATGTGGATGTTCTCAGGTGTTGATTTTGAGTTTAAAGGCTTCGATTTGAGGTTTGGAGGGTTGAACCCATAGCTTAAAAATGGTTTCTGGGTGAGTTCGGTTTACTAAACTCATAGGTTCAGCCGACTGGATCTTGGTTCTTGAGTTCAGTCGACTAGACCAAGGGGTTCGGTCAACTAAACCGTGCGTTGATGCATTTTTGGCTTTTCCAGTGTGGTCTTTGGTTGACTGGGGGTTTGGTTCGGTCGACTGAAGTGTTGGGGTGTGTTTTGGTGGTTCTGTGGTTGGGTTTCGATTTTCGATTGTCGTCGTATGGTATTCAATTGATTAATTTATGGGAATTAGTCAATTCAAATACCAGTGGATTCTCTTTGGGGTTTGGTTTGTTGTGTGGTGGCTTCGGGAGTCGTGTCGTGGCTTCGGTGTTTGTTTGGGTGTCGTCCTCGGGGATGACGGTATGGTTGCATACGGAGCATGTTGGGGCCGTTTATCCTTTTGAGGAAAAATGGGGTGTTTGTAACCTCGTGATTTGAGGGGTTTAGCGTTAGTCTTCGGTTTAGGGCTAGTGCTGTGAGTTGTTGGTTGCTCCTGTGAGTGGATGTCGGGTTCGACGGGTGGCGTCACGATGTGAAGTTATATCTGACTGTGTGCATTTATAACTGGTTATGTGTATTTATAACTCTTGTTTATTTATGCATGGATATGTAAGTGAATTACATGGTTTTGATATCATTACGTGTAACGTGGTTTATGATTTAAAACTCAGTGTTTTATGGGCATGTATGTGGGCTCTAAGGAGAGGATGCATGTGATGCATGTTGTGTGAGTCGCATGTGTAACATGTGACGTGATTTGTGGAGGGTAGTGATAGAACGTGATTTTATGTATTTAAATCCTTATTAGGTTATGCATTGGTGTATGAAATGAGATAGATGGTTATGTTAGCTCTGGATAACGGTAATTACGTTAGGGTTACGACCCTTCGGTTAAAGTCTGAGAAGATTACGTTAGAGTTACAACCCTTCAGTTAAAGTCTGTAAAGAGGCGTTTGATAGTGCTACGGCCCCTCGGTGAAAGTCTGAGAAGATGCATGGATTGCATGAACTTCATTATGGGACGGATAGACCAGTTTTTAAATTATTTTTAAGAGTCGTGTGAATTACAATCTAATAACCCTTTTTCAACTGTTTTCAATGCTCCTGTGAGTGAGTCCCAAGATGGTTTGTATCCTTGCTTTTCCTTGCATGTGAAAACTATTTTCAAGGCTTGAAAAAGAGTCTAAACCTACACATCGATTTCCTAGCATGTTTTGTTTATATTGCATGCTTGTCTAGTTTCTGCTGAGCTTTGGCTCACGGTGTGGGATTTGCTTTTCTTTAGGTACCGGTCACGCTGGTTGATCAGGAGGTGCTGAAGAGGTGGAAGAGTTATAGTCTTCCCTTTTTGTTTCTATCTGTATTATGTATGCTTAACACATGTTTCTCGGCATTGGAGCCTTGTAATGTTTGTCGTTTGACGTTTATATACAATAAATGTATATTTATTTTGAGAGTGTATCCTCGGGCTGGGTGTTGTGGTTGTTTGTGTTTGGGTGTTTCACGTGGTCCAGAGTTTGGGGCGTGACATCTCAGACCTTATTGGAATACATAGATTCCATCTTTGAATTCATTGCCCTTTGCCAAAGATCTGCATCTTTGTCTTGTACTGCCTCATTATAGTTACAGGGCTTGGTATCCAATTCTGTCGAGATGTTATCGAACGACTCTCTCAAGAATATATACCGATCAGGTTGATGAACAACCCTCCCGCTACGACGAGACACTACCTGTGTCTGTGTACTACCAATAACAGGCCGTGCAGAATTTGAACCCTGTGCATCAGTACCCTATTCTTGATTTGCACATGTCCCAATAATCTACCTACTACGACAAGGTAATGGAATATTAGTGACTTGTGGTTCCTCTTCTGTTCTACTAGTATTTTCTCTCAGTTCTTCTAGAATAATTTTTCTATTTGGCCTGTGATCCATAGTATAATTATTTTTTAAAAATTAGGCATTGGTGCTAATAATGATCTTCGGATCATTGGGATTATAAAATAGACCACCCTTCATTTCTTTGGGATACCCCAAAAAGAAACAGACTTCTGTCCTTGGTTCTAACTTACCCGCGTTTCCTTTCAGCACATGTGCTGGACACCCCCAAATCCAAATATGTTTCAAACTAGGCTTACGACCGGTTCACAATTCTATAGGTGTAGAGGGTTCTGACTTTGAAGGTACTATGCTCAAAATGTAAGCCGCTGTCTCTGAAGTGAGTCCCCAAAATAAATGTGATAAATCTGAATAACTCATCAGTGACCTTACCATCTCCATAACAGTCCTATTCCTTCTTTTTGCTACACCATTCAGCTGTGGAGTGCCAGGTGCAGTCAACTGGGATGTAATTCCCTCTGATGAAAAGTAGACTTTATACTCTCCAAAGAGGTATTTTCCCCACCACAGTCGGATCGTAGTGATTTGATACTTTTACCTAGACGCTTCTCCGTCTCTACCTTGTATTCTTTGAATTTCTCAAAGCATTCAGACTTATAGTGCATCAGGTAAATGTATCCATACATTGAGTAATCATCAATGAAACTGACAAAGTACTCAAAGCCACCTCTAGCCCGAATTGTCATAGGACCACATACATCAGAATGAATCAGCTCCAACGGTTCTTTAGCTCTATAGTCTTTAGCCAAAAAGGGCCTTTTAGTCATCTTTTCCTCTAAGCAAGATTCACAGACTGAAAGTGCCTCTAGTTCCAATGAACTCAAAGGTCCATCTGCTATAAGTCTATTTATCCTTTTTAGATTAATATGACCTAAGCGTAAGTGCCAAAGAAACGTTTGATTCATTAAAGAATGAAACTTTTTTTTATATGGTAAAATATATATATTATTTTTTTCAGTCAGTTGCAGTATAAGAGAGATTGGAGTAATAATATAAAGATCATCTACCAATGAACCAGAACAGATAATTCGTTTATTATGCTTAATAATCACAGTGTTATTAAAATAAACTAAATATCCATCTTTAGCCAATCCAGAAATGAAAACTAAGTTGCTTCCAATGGCTGGTACATAAAGACAATCTCTCAATATTAAAATCCGATCTCTACCAAAATTGAGAGTGGCATCTCCTACTTCAACTGCTGTTACCTTTGTATTATTGCCCATATGTAGGTAAATCTCCCCATCACTAAGTTGTTGGGTTTCCTAGAACCCCTGCAATGAATTGCAGACATGATTAGTGGCTCCCGTATCTACATACCAGGTACCGATAGATAACATTGATAAACATGTTTCCACAACCAGTGAACAAAAATTATCCTATTTGTTCTGCCTTTTGAGGAATACTGGACATAGTTCTTTCCAGTGCCGGGTCTAGTTGTAGTGAAAATATCTGTCTTTTGGCTTTTTCACACCAATTTTGGCCCACTAACAACCTTGGAAATTGTGTCTCCCTGTTTTCGAACCTTTTTCTTCTTCATGCCTTTCGGCCTAGAGGAAGAACCTTTTTCTAAAACAAACACATTTCCTGGTACTGAAGGAATACCATTTATAGTTAAATTTATATCCAGGTTACATTTTCAGTCAACAAAATTTAGTTCCATAAGTTTGTTTTCATTGAGTACAGAAGCGAGTGGCTTGAAATCTATTTTAATTATGAGAATCACATAATTAAAAAAATCTTTAATTATGATAAGCAAGACTTTGAATTCATTTTAATTTGGCTCCTTCTACCATTTTAAAATTAATTTGCCAGTATCCTGGTAACCTGAGAATATCATACCTCGTTGAGTGGACGTCTACTATCATTTACAAGACTAGACAGGTTAATTCCTTTTAATTTTATTATCTAGACAACTAACCATACCAAGTAAAAAATTAAATAGCTGATATAGTTTCGATCCGGTATATAATAGCAGTGACTCAGTTGCAGAGAATACTATTATATATAGCTAAGTATTTGTTGGATAGAGAGCCGCGCAGCGGATAAAAATGAAAATTGATTTTTTGAATCGATGTCGTGACCGTAAAAACGACGTATGCTATTTTCATGAAAAATGAAAACTATAAGATTTTAATAGTTTAATACCTGTATGAAACTTGTTGATAAGTTTCTAGAAATTCCGAATACATTGAAGACGACATTGCAACCTTCTCACATATGACCCGGACGCGCTACGACGATCACGATGTGTGGGCACCGATTCCAATCGAAGTGTTCTTCCGACCTTGATTTTTTCTCAAACAATCATCTCCAAAAAAGAAAAAATAATTGCTAAAGAAGATAGGAGGCCGGCGGCTATCATAGAGTATTAGGGTTCGATGTTGATTAATTAGCCTCCTTTGATATGTAAACATATATCAAATACATATTAAGTATATATCAGCTTTCCTAAAAAGATATAAAAAGATATACTTAACATAAATAATTAATCCCACCATCTCCTAGGGCCAGCCACCTAGGGAGTAATCTCTAGGTGTGCCAAATACCAATATCATCCTTCATTAATTTAATTTAATTTTCGAATGTTCCCAGTGGCAAAACTGGCATTCTAATTAAATTAAATAATTATCTAAACCAACAAGAAAAATCTCTGTGCGTAAAATGGGTTACGTGAGGGATCAAGAGGAAGAATAGGACTCGGGCTAACCTTACGAAAAAATCGAATATCCCTAACTATATCCCCAAGTAAGATCATTTTCCGTACGAACCCGAACTTATTCTACTAATGGTCATGACTGAACTCCCGGTTCTAACTCAAATTATGTCTTAAGTCTCCAATTATCAAATGCACTGAATTCTCCCCACATTTACGATATGGATTCCCTATAAATAAATTAGGTTACTGACAACCCAATTTAATTATCCTCTTCTCCTTGCAACCGCACCGCTTAAGCTTTTGATATGCCGGATCCGAAGATCCACTGTACAGTTTCAGCATAATCAAACCTATAAGCAAAGCACACGAGGGGGAACTCCTCAACCTAAATCGGACGTGATTTCTGTCAGCTGATTATCAACCATCAGACAAATAATGCTAGTACCCAACTCATCGGTATTGTTGATCTCATGGAGAAAATCTCAACCATTGACGACTCAAAGTACTGTACATTATCTGAACACAATTAATCAATCACTTCGGGATTAAGAGTTCGTGCAATACATGATAATACGGGATATGGATCAATTCATATAGTCAGTATAGAATCGATCATCCTGTTGATCCCGCTCAATACACTCTAAGTGTACTAACACATCAAGCTCGAACAATAAATTTTCAAAACCTGAATTTGATCCGTTCGACCTAACCAAGACCAGCTACTATAACGATGTACTACAATCGTACCAATAGAATATCCGAATCCATTACGATTGTAAGCCTACCTATATAATCTGTCAGAACCTTTGACCTTATCTTCCGTGAGCACGCACCGAGTCAAATAATGGATAGAATATATCGACTATGCATCCATACATCACAAATGTAAATATGAAACTATAAATGAAAAATTATCTCAAATGTTTCTCATTAATATGCCAGAGATCTAGAATAAAATACATAAAAAGAATAACTTTTTAGTACACATTCCCAACAATCTTCCACTTATACTCAAAGCCATGCAGGAACACACCTAACACCTAACCCTTCTACATGGTCATCAAAGAATTTATGAGATAACGCCTTAGTAAAAGGATCCGCTTGGTTATCCGCAGATGCTATCTTGAAAACTACCACATCTCCACGCTGCACGATCTACCAGATGAGATGATACTTCCTCTCAATGTGGTTTCCCCTTTTGTGGACTCTTGGTTCTTTTGAGTTCGCAATCGCTTCACTATTATCACAATAGAGTTCAATAGACGATTGTACCGAGGGTACCACATCCAAGTCCATTAGGAAGTTCCTGAGCCAAACCGCTTTCATAGTTGCATACGAAGCTGCAACATATTTAGCCTCTATGGTAGAGTCAACAATACAAGACTGCTTCACGCTCCTTCAACTGAGGGCTCCACCTCCCAAGGTAAATACACAGCCCAAGGTGGACCTCCTAAAATCTCTATCTGCCTAGAAATCTAAGTTAGTATACCCATGAGGTATAAGACTCTCAACCTGGTACACCAACATATACTTGTTAGAGAGGGAGCCGCGCAGCGAAAAAAAGATTTATGAATCGACGTCGTGACCGTAAAAAATGATGTATGCAATTTTCATGAAAAACGAAAACAATAATTATTTTAATAGCTTAATAGCTTTATGAAACTTGTCGAAAGTTTCAAAAAATCCCGAATTCGTTGAAGACGATTTTGCAACCTTTTCACGTATGCCCCAAACGCACTACGACGATCACGATGTGTGGGCACCGATTCCGACCGAAGTGTTCTTTCTTGTTTTTGGTTTCTTCTCACACAATAATCTCCAAAAAGGCAAAATAAATTGCCAAAGAGGAGAATGGGGGCTGCGGCTTGGTGGGAGAATTAGGGTTAGGGTTTAATAAAAGGAACCCCCTTTTTAAAAGATATGCATATATCAAAAATATATTAAGTACATATATTCTCTTTTCTAAAAGGAAATGAAGATATATACTTAACATAAATAATCAAATCCATGATCTCTTAGGGCCAGCCACTTAGGGAATAATCCCTAGGTGTGCCAAAAATCAAAACCGCCCCTCATTAATTTAATTTAATTTCCGAATGTCCCCAGTGGAAATACCACAATTCAAATTAAATTAAATAATTATCGAAACCAATAAGGAGAGTATCCGTGCGTATAATGGGCTACGTGAGGGATCACGAGAAAGTATAGGACTCGGCCTAACCGTACGAGAAAATCAAATATCCCTAACTCTGTCTCCGAGCTAGATCCTTTCCCGTACGAACCAAAACTTATTCCACTAATGGTGCTGACTGAATTTCCGATCCTAACTCAAATTATGTCTTAAGTTTCTAATTATCAAATGCACTGAATTCACCCCACGTTTACGATATGGATTCCCTATAAATAAATTAGGTTACTGACAACCCAATTTAATTATCCTCTTCTCCTCGCAACTGCACCGCTTAAGCATTTGATATGCTGAATCCGAAGATCCACTGTACAGATTTAGTATAATCAAACCTGTAAGCAAAGCAGACGACGAGGAACTCCTCCACCTAAATCGGGCGTGATTTTCATCAGCTGAATATCAATCATCGAACAAATAATGCAAGTACCCTACTCATCAGGATTATTGATCTCATGGAGAAAATCTCAACCATTGACGACTCAAAGTACTGTACATTATCTGAACACAATTAATCAATCACTTCAGGATTAAGAGTTCGTGCAATACATGATAATACGGGATGTGGATCAATTCATATAGTCAGTATAGAATCGATCATCCTATTGATCCTGCTCAATACACTCCAAGTGTAATAACACATCGAATTGGAACATCAAATTTTAAAAATCTGAATTCGATCCGTTCGACCTAACCAAGACCAGCTACTATAACGATGTACTACAATCGTACCAAAGAAATGTCTGGATCCCTTGCGATTGTGAGACTACCTGTATAATCTGTCAGAACCTTTGACCCGATCTTTCGTACAGCACGCACCGAGTCAAATACTGGATAGAATATACGGACTATGCATTCATACATCACAATTATAAATATGAAACCATAAATGCAAAACTATCTCAAATGTTTCTTATTAATATGCCAGGGATCCAGAATACATAAAAATCAAGACTTTTCAGTATACATTTCCAACAATCTCCCACTAATACTCAAAACCATGCAGGAACACACCTGACACCTAACCCTTCTACATGGTTATCAAAGACTTTCTGAGACAACACCTTACTAAAAGGATCTGTTAGGTTATCCGCAGATGCTATCTTAAAAGCTACCACGTCTCCACACTGCACGATCTCCCAGATGAGATGATGCTTCCTCTCAATGTGCTTTCTCCTTTTGTGGACTCTTAGTTCCTCCGAGTTCGCAATCGCTCCACTGTTATCATAATAGAGTATAATAGGTGATTGTACCGAGGGTACCACATCCAAGTCCTTTAGGAAGTTCCTGAGCCAAATGCTTCCTTAGCTGCATCCGAAGCTGTAACATATTCAGCCTCTATGGTAGAGTCAGCAATACAAGACTGCTTCACACTCCTCCAACTTATGGCTCTACCTCCCAAGGTAAACACGCAGCCCGAGGTGGACCTCTTAGAATCTCTATCTGCCTAAAAATTTGAGTCAGTATACCCAAGAGGTATAAGACTATCAGCCTGGTACACTAACATATACTCCCTAGTCCTTTTCAG
>JAOTRH010199257.1:0-11303 GCA_034768845.1 Heliamphora exappendiculata | reverse complement strand
TACATTATCTTAACACAATTAATCAATCACTTCAGGATTAAGAGTTCGTGCAATACATGATAATACGGGATGTGGATCAAATACATATAGACAGTATAGAATCAATCATCCCGTTGATCCCGCTCAATACACTCCAAGTGTACTAACACATCGAGCTCAAACATTGAATTTTCAAAATCTGAATTCGATCCGTTCAACCTACCCAAGACCAGCTACTATAACGATGTACTACAATCGTACCAATGAAATGTCCAGGTCCATTGCAATTGTGAGCCTACCTGTATATTCTATCAGAACCTTTAACCTGATCTTCCGTACAACACGCACCAAGTCAAATACTAGACAGATTATACGGACTATGCATTCATACATCGCAAATGTAAATATGAAACCATAAATACAAAACCATCTCAAATGTTTCTCATTAACATGTCAAGGATCTAGAATAAAATACATAAAAAGCATGACTTTTCAGTATACATTCCTAACAAGATCATGATACATCTTGGTGCCTCCCAGGTGCACTGCAAGACGAGAATGCTGGAAGTTCCATAACACGTTATCGCAGCACGATTCTGGCACAAATACTCTCTCAACAAACCTCAAACTCTGATCTGAACTCACAACCCATCCCTTTGTATCCTTCCCGTTGGCCACATGAGATCCCTTAGCATCTGAGCTTCCTAATCTATCTGTTGAGCCTCCAGAACACGGGCAACTAAAGTTGGTTATGAAACCACTAAGAACAATGTCGCACCTTCTTTCGTCTCTTCGAGACATAAATCAAATTCGCTGATCTCCCCAAGTATGTCCCACTCTCGCATAATAGTAGAGGCCAATACGTCATGGGGTCTCCTGCTAAGAACGTCAGCCACAACATTGGCCTTTGCTGGATAATACTGAAGATCAAAATCTTAGTCCTCCAAGAACTCCATCCACCGTCGCTGGCGTAGATTTAGATCCTTCTGAGAAAATAAGTACTTTAAAAACTCTTGTGATTGGAGAAAACCTCAAAATGCTCACCATAAAGATAGTGCCGCCATGCCTTCAAAGCAAAAACCATGGTACTAACTCCAAATCATGTGTCGAATAATTCTGCTCATAAGTCCTCAACTGTCAAGATTTATAAGTTACAACCTTACCCTCCTCCATCAAGACACACCCTAAACCATCACGCGAAGCATCACAATAGACTGTGTAACCTAGACCTAGTTCTGGAATAACCAACATTGGTGCACTCGTCAACCTCCTCTTCAGTTCCTGAAATGTTATCTCATAAGTTTTACTCCATGTGAACTTGACTCCCTTCCGTGTAAGGCGAGTCATTGGCACAGCAAGTTTAGAAAAGTGCTTTATGAATCATCGGTAATAGCCTGCCAAACCTAAAAAATTGCTAATCTCAAATATATTTTTCGGTCGTTCCCAATCCATTATTGCATCCGTCTTCGAAGAATCCGCAGATAATCCATCCCTTAATACCACATGTCCAAGAAACCTTACCTTAGGCATCCAAAATTCACACTTCTCAAGCTTCGCATATAGACGATGCTCTCCCAAAAGCTGTAGAGAAATACATAGATGTTATTCATGCATCTCCCTCGAGGGTGAATAGATAAGAATATCATCCACAAACACAACCACAAAACTATCAAGATACGGATGGAATATACAGTTCATCAAGTCTATGAACGTTACAGGAGCATTCGTCAAATCGAACGATATAACCAAGAACTCATAGTATCCATAACGAGCCCAGAAGGTGGTTTTCGCTATGTCCTCATCCTTGATCCTCAACTGATGATACCTCGACCTCAAATCAATCTTTGAAAAGTAACTCGAACCTTTTAGTTGATCAAACAAGTCATCAATCCTTGGCATAGGATACTTATTTTTCACCGTTACCTAATTCAACTTTCGATAGTCAATACATAACCTCAAGAACCCATCCTTCTTCTTAGCAAATAAGGCTAGAGCTCCCCACGACGACGTACTCGGATGTACAAACCCTTTATCAAGCAACTCCTGAAGCTGTACCTTGAGTTCTCGCAACTCAACCGGTGTAAAACGATAAGATGGCATCGAAATAGGAGCAACTCCTGGAATGGGATCGATAGGAAACTCTACCTCACGACTCGGTGGCAACTCAAATAGATCGTCAGGAAAGACATCTAGATAGTCACAAACCATAGGGGAAAGCTCTCCTCGAACCCCAACCACCTCATCCAACATGAGAGCAAACCTTCGTTCTAATCGCCCACAAAACAAAAGCAATCACCCTCAGGTGTACAAATCGATACCCTCCGTCGATCACAATCGATAAAGACATGATAGGTGGTCATCCAATCCATCCCTACGATGATATCAAACGTGGTCATGTCTAAAATGATGAAATCAAAATCTAAACAGCGGCCAAAGACTTCTAACTCACAAGATCTATAAACTTATCCCAACACTACATTCCCACTTACCGAGGTCTCTGCACACAGCGTGCTACCCAACGAGTCCATCTCCAACCCCAAAGTAGATACAAATGCAGAAAAAATAAAGGAATGGGATGCTCTCATGTCGATAAAAACACTGGCTCATTATCTGTATACTACTAAAGTACCTCTGATCACTAAAGTAGTAGCTACAGCATTAGGCATAACCAATGTCCTGGAAGAACTGGGATCTATAAGGGCGTATACTCTGCCCTGTGGTGCCCTAGTCTGTCCACCATAGCTTGAACTATGGACTGTTGCACTAACTATACTAAGGCACCCTCATCTGTAACCTTAAAAGTCTAAACTGTTGGCTGCTGCTGTCAGAAATTCTGTCGGCCCTACGAGGCCGAAACAACTATTGCACCTGCCGTGCTAGGTACACCACCTCCCTGAGGGCAGTTCCTGCTAATGTGTTTAAACTAGCCACATCCAAAACAAACTGGCGGCTCCCCCTACGACTAAACTGGTGTTGGCCTCTAAAATTGACTCAGCTGTGGACAATCCACCACACAATGCCCTAGCAGCCTGCATCAGAAGAAGATGAGCTCCCTCTGCTCTGGCCTCCCAAATGAAGTCACGGATGGTGCTGGTGCAAAAAACTACTGTCGTGATCCAGATGGATGAGAATCAGGACTAAAAAACCTCTGCCTCTTATTGGAGCACCCACCTGACTGTGCATCTGCTCCACCCTGCGATGTTCTAAACTCCTTGGGTCTACGAGTCTCGTTCAAAGTGTTTTCGATAACAGCCGTTGACTCCACCAATTCTGAAGAAACACGCAATCTCAATCTTACCACCCGCTCCCTGATCGCAGGACTCGAACGTAGCTCGTCAATAGCCATAAATTCATGTGCAAAGCGGGATAAACGGGTAAACTTGGCCTTGTACTGCATGATACTCATCGACCCCTTAGTGACAGAATAGAACTCCTCTCGATAGATATCCTTTCAGGACTTAGAAAAGTATTTCTCTAAAAATACCCTCGTAAAAGCTGCCCACGTACCTTCCATAGTAGTTCTAGAAAATTTTCACTACTCATGGGATCATCTCTCAGTTGGAATGCGGCAAATGCAACCCTCGGGTCATCCTCGACTATCTATAGTGTATCCAGAATCATGGCCACAAGTTCTAACCATTTTGTGGCTATATGGGATTGGGTTCCCCAACAAAGATATAACGGTTAAGACGTCAAAACTCTCCCATCGCAACAGTCGCAGTCGGCTTGAGCACTCTCTCTCTCCCTAGTAACCTCGGCTAGCTAACGGATAAACCCTACAATCTCACACAGCAAGTCTAACCCATCTACAGGTCTGTGGGGAACATTTGCATCCCCAGCATTAGGAATTGGCGCATCCCCTTGGCCTAAACCACGGCCTCGTCCTCTCCGCGCGAACATAACTTCTGTATGAAAGAAATACATAACATAATAGCATAAGATTCAGCTCGTCATATTATTATAAACATCAACTAGATAACAATGCTAACCCCTAGTCATTTAAGATCATATCAACACATCCCACATATTGAGGAGAGCTATCAAGAGTGACGCGTCAATTTAGGTAACCTACTTAGATTACTTGCCAAAAAACACGTTGGCCAAACGCGTTTCTAACTTGGCTTTGAAGTTTGTTAATCCAAACACCCAAAGACTAGTCAATCATAAGGTCCAACCTCCATGCTCACGTATACACAGCATCCTCATGCTCAACAAGTCATCGCATCCATGTCATCAAAATTTTAAGGACACGCATATCAAGCACATGCAAACATCCTCACAAGGTGATATAACCTCTCCTATGGCTATTAGGTATTCAAACCCAAAGCTCTGAAACCAAGTTATAACGCCCCGATTTCTAAATAATAAAACTCCACGAAAACCCAAACGAAATGAGATTTTTATTTGTAAAATAATTCTCAAAACACGCCATTTTAAACCAAAAGGCGGGGGGACCCAAAAGGTTTTTCAACTAAAAACCTCTTTTCAAAACAAAATCAAACTTTATCACACAGCGGCTGTCCGCTCGAGCAGATCCTCCACCACTTAAGCAGTGAGACGCCTAAGAGATTTTTAGGCTAAAAACTAAAAAAAAATTCCAAATCTCAAAAACATGCCTAAAATCCTTATCTTTGAACAATGGTTTAAACAATCAAGGAATTTAGGATAAACGTTCATTTAATAAAGAGTTACTCCATCAACTCGAAAATGAATCATGAAAAGCGTTTAACTCAAACCAAAACAAAAAAAATAACAACTAACCCATGATTCCTCTCTCAAAATTATCACATCATACATGCATTGATATATTCACCTCAAAGCTTACAACATAAGCTTTTTATTCCAAAACATTAAATATCAAACATGATCCAAAATAAAACAAAAAGAAAAGACTACAGAAGTCTTTTACTGCTTTCGCCTCCTCAAAATTATCCTAAGTGATCATGTGTACCTACAAAAGATTTTCAAATCCCACACCGTGAGCCGAGGCTCAATAGGAAGTAGACTAGCATGAAATAAAAGTTAAACGTGCTAACACAAAACAAATGAATATTCTGACTCACACGAGCCTCAAGTATAGTTTTACACAACCCACAATGATTCACATGCAACTCATGCATCTTATCAGGCTTTCACCATAGGACCAAAATCTGCCCCTCATTATGCATTTCTTTACGGGCTTTCACCGATAGACCAATATACACCCCAACTAATGCATCTTTACCGGCGTTCACCAAGGGAACAATATCTGCCCCAACTAATGCATGAATGAACTAAAATTTACATGCACGCAGCCATGTACAAACATCACATCCACATATCAACATCATCCACCGAACCATGGAGACCAACGATTGTTAAAACGAGGCTCAACCTCAAGGGTTAGCTCCAAATCTCTAAAATTAGGTTTTTGCAAACATTTTCATAAATCTTTTATGTTTTCAAAACTCCTCTTTTCGAAAATAACACGACACATACGCCCACCAACCTTATAATAAAATAATAAAAATGCACAACATGCTTTTCGGCCACCCAAACACAGCTTAAACATAAAGTTCGAGATTTAATGCATTTTTAAATGGTGAAAATGCCTAAAATCTCACGTAACACCATTTTAAGACAAGATAGTTTAAGATCCTACCCTGATGAGTTAAAACTCGAAGCTTTGAACACTTGCGAGAAATTAAAGTCACCAAAATGTGATTTCGTTCGGATAAAGACGAATGCTAGAGAGAATGTAGAGTATATGGGTGATCTTTCTAGACAGAGAAGAGGAAGCTTATACAAAAAGCTTTGGCACAAAGCTCAAGGCATAAGCTGCCTTATAAATATCTCACGCTAGGCTATTCGCTCGAGCGAATATAGATCCGCTCAAGCGATCCCCCACCGACTCAACTCTCTGCCACCATCTCGCTTGAGCGAACAAAGCCACGCTCGAGCGGTCATCGCTAGGTGAAAACCCAAACAAAAGATGCATGACGAAAACCCACGCATGCATAGCATATATAAAAACATGATATTCCATAGCAATTAAAGCGCTAACCAACACATCGAATAAACATTACAAAAACAAAACGGAACCGAGTTTCACAAATCCAGCATAAGTTCTTTGCTCTAAAAATATCACAGAAGAATGGTGTAGTGGAACGAAAAAGTTAGGTGAAACGGGAGATGGCACGAGCCATGCTTCATTGTAAAAATGTTCCTCTCAAATTTTGGGTTGAAGCCGTAAACACCGCTTGCTATGTGATTAATCGGGTGTACTTACAGCCAAGCACCAAACAAACCGCTTATGAGTTGTGGAAAAGTAGAAAACCAAATATAAAATATTTTAGAACTTTTGGGAGCAAATGTTATATTTTGAAAGATTGTGAACAATTGGGTAAATTTGACTCCAAATGTGATGACGAGATATTTATTGGCTATTTCATTCGTGGTAGAGCATATAGAGTTTATAATTTGTGCACTTTTACTGTAATGGAGTCTATTAATGTAATTGTTGATGATACAGGAAAATCTGAGGAGACACTGATACCTAAACCAGACCAGCCAGACTCACAGATTCTTGAAGAACCGGCTCAGCCTAGCTTACCCAAATAGACTGTGGACTCAAGTACAGAATTTGTCACTGCACCAATATAACCAAAAATTTTGGAACCCTCATCTCAAGTTAAACTCAATCACCCTTTTAACCAGGTGATTGGAGAGATAACAAAATCAATGATGACACGCTGACAAATGCAGAATCAGGTAAATCAAGTAAGTCATTTGTGTTACATATCGTTTATAGAGCCAAAAAATGTGAAAAAGGCTCTGACTGACGATTATTAGATGAATGCTATGCATGAGGAACTCGAACAATTCGTCAGACATGATGTTTGAGAGTTAGTACCTAGACCTAAAAATGTTAATGTTATTGGTACTAAGTGAATTTTCAAGAACAAGTCTAACGAACAGGGCACTATTATAAGGAATAAGGCTATGTTAGTAACAAAAGGCTACACACAAGTAGAAGAAATAGACTTTGACGAGACCTTTGCATCAGTGGCCAGATTAGAGTTCATTCGTATTCTACTTGCTATGGCTTGTTTTTTGAATTTTAAATTGTGCCAAATGAATGTGAAAAGTGCCTTCCTTAATAAGCAGTTGAAAGAAGTGGCCTGTATTGAATAGACCAAAGTCTTTGAGGATCCACATCACCCTGATCATGTGTACAACCTCAAAAAAGCTTTGTATGGGCTGAAATAAACCCCCCTAAGCTTGGTATGAACAATTAACCACCTTCCTGGTTAACTACGATTTCATTAGAGGGAGTGTGGATAAAACCCTTTTCATTAAAAAGGACAAGAGAGATATTTTAGTTGCACAAATAATTGTTGATAATATTGTGTTTGGTTCTACATGTGAATCTCTTGTCCTTTCCCTTTCTAAATGTATGCATAAGAAATTTGAAATGAATATAGTAGGTGAACTAAACTACTTTTTAGGCTTATAGATTAAATAGTCTGATGACGGAATTTTTATCTCACATTCAAAATATGCAAAATGTCTAGTTAAGCGTTTTAAGTTAGAATCTACCAAACCTGTTCGAATCCCTATGAGTGCATCTGTAAAATTATCAAAAGATGAAAAAGTTCAAAGTGTTGATCAAATCATATTTAGAAGTATGATTGGGAGTCTTTTGTACCTTACAGCCAATAACTAGACATTGCATTTGGTGTTGGTATTTGTGCACGTTATCAATCCGATCCTAAGGAATCACAAAATATTGACTGAAGGATTATTTAAGAAAGAAAGTGAAGAATATGATTTTCTGGGAACTTACGAATCAATTTCTCAATCTAGTGTCCGGTATATGTGAGGTTAAATATGTATGTAAAACAGACTTGAACTTTGGCGAAAAACTCAATTTGATTAACCATTATAGTGGAATCCTATAGCTGATAATGATGTCTACAATCACCCCCATCTGATTATCTATCCATTGCTCTTCTCTCATTCATAATTGTTTATGTTTTACAATGCTTATAGAAATGACTACCTATATGAACTTGGCTTTCTCATTCGTTATAGTGTAAAAGTTGTGTTTATGCTACAATATTGACTTGCTTATAGAAATGGCTACCTATATGAACCATGCTTTCTCATTCATTTTAGTGTGCCAGCCACCAATTATACAACTAAACTTTCATGCTAAAGGAAATGGCTACCTATGCGAACCTTATCTTTTCGTTCGTATTAGTGTGACAGCCGCCAAATTAAGCTTATACCTATTTTATGATACAGTTCTTTTTATGGGGAGCTTTCGTACTTCTTCAACAGATATACTTTGGGATTTTACTAGGTTTGACTTCAAATTGTGAAGTTTCTTGATGATTTTCAACTGTGTTAACTGCATATTGGTCTCACATATGTCTTATATTTAATTTCGGTGGATACATCTCGTAAGGATCAGCATTCAATTTCTCTAAATTTCCAACTTGACAAGTCCTTTGTCTCTCTTTTCTTTTGTTTCATTTTGGGTTGGTTACTCTTGACAATTTTCTAATAATTTGGGAAGTGTGACTTTACTGCTTACTTTTGTTTAATTTCAAAGTTTATCTTGAAACATCTTGTGTCTAAATAACCGCCCAAAAGTGTTCCTACGAAAATTTCAGTGCTGTTTTTTTCTAGGTTTGGTTTTATCAGTCCACCGCTCGAGCGGCCTTCTTTGTGCGCTCGAGCGGACCTTATGTGCTCTTTGCCTCTAGATGGTCTTTGCTCAAGCGGCCCTTACGTGCGCTCGAGCGACCATTGTTTCTATTTGTCTCTGTCATCCTACCGCTCGAGCGGCACCTCCTACGCTCGAGAAAGGCATGTCCAGTGTCCTTTGACATTGTCCACTGCTCGAGCAGACCCTACCATGCTCAAGCAGATTGTCACGTACCAGAACAATAAAAATGGAGG
Organism: Heliamphora exappendiculata; assembly: GCA_034768845.1. NCBI lineage: Eukaryota > Viridiplantae > Streptophyta > Magnoliopsida > Ericales > Sarraceniaceae > Heliamphora > Heliamphora exappendiculata. The sequence continues at coordinate 2,378 of JAOTRH010199257.1, read as the reverse complement.
GTTGTGAGTTTTTTTTTCATTATTTCAAATTCCTCTCCAAAACCCTTGGTGCCCCCTCTTTCTTTCTCTAGTTCATCTCGATTTCTCACCCTTGGAGTTCGACTTCTTCCTCACCAATCCACGGTACATACTCATATCTTAGATTTTGTTCGAATTCAATGATCTCACGAACCTAGGGTTTTGGTTTTGGGTTGTTTTCCTCTCATCTTAGGTTTATATCTTTGATTCTTACATATGTTGTATGTGTTGAGCATGATTTCAATGTGAATCTAAGTTATTGATTTATTTATCTAGTCGATTTGGTTAAAATCGAACCTAGGGTTTTTCCTTGGGTCCATATCTCACTTTGTTTTGAGTTTTCATCCCCTCCAAGTTTAGGGGTTTTGCATCTAGGTTTGCATCTAGTGTTCTTGTTTTGCCCCTATGATTCAAGCTTGGGATTTGATACCTATGACTCTTTGAGATTTCAATTTATGTCTTGATCATATTGGTTTGGGCTTTGATGTTAAACGTGCCTCTTGATGTTGGATTTGAATGTTGAGTTTGTATTTTGATGTAAGGCCACAACATCAAATGTGAAATATTGGTTTGAAACTTGACTTGGGGCTTGAATAATTGATCTTGAACAGTTGTGACAACATGAACACTTGGTTTAGACTTTGAATGTTGGACTTGCACATTGAAGTAGTATCTGCAATGTTGGACTTACAATTTTCATTGAGATCTCCATGTTAAACTTGCTTATTTATTTGGGACTTGAATATTGGCTTTGAAACTTTGTAATGTCCAATTCTTTACGAATTGTTTAAGGACCTAATTCATGTCACTTGGTTTGATTTTGACAGGTTCATGGCTCCCCGCACCAAAAACTATGTTGGTCGCTCTCAAACTCCTTTTGATCGCACCCAGTTTCTCACTCTTGCTACGGAAGAAAGGTATAACAACATTGTCACGCTCCAAACTCCGGGCCACGTGAAATACCCATAAACAACCAAACATGATACCCAACTGAGAATACACTCTCAAAAGGAACATACATGCATTGTATAAAAATGTCAAATGGCACACATTACAAGGCTCCAAAATGGAGAACATGTTACAACATACATGTAACATAACTAACAAAATGGAAGACTACACTCTTCCACCTCCTCCGGCACCTTCCGATCAACCAGCGTGACCGGTACCTAAAGAAAAATAAATCCCACACTATGATCTAAGGCTTAGCAGAAACTAGACAAGCATGCAATATAAAAAAAACATGCTAGGAAATCAAAGTGTAGGTTTAGACTCTCTTTCAAGCCTTGAAAATAGTTTTCACATGCCAACGGGAAAGCGAGGATACAAACCATATTTTTTGACTCACTCACCGGAGCCTTGAAAACAGTTGGAAATCAGTTTTTAGATCGCGATTCACACGACTCATAAACCAGTTTGAAAATTGGTCTATCCGTCCCATAATGCAATACATGCAATCCATGATACATGAAATCGGCTCTCACACGCCGTAACCACAAAGCTAACGCAACCACAGCCCTAACGCTGAGATAAAGATCCACACATAAACATACATTTCTGGGATAAAATCGTATACTGTGGGGTAAAACCATAGACCAAACCATAGGGTAAAATCGTACACCACGGGATAAAATCGTGTACTTTACCGTAAGCCACGGGATGGAACCGCCAATCACGGATTATACCACGGGATAAAATCGCATACCACGGGATAAAACCGCATATTACAGGATAATACTGAAATTACAAGATAACACCAAACATTCCTATGCATAATCTAATCAAGATTTAAATGCATATAACATACCACATACACCATATGCATGTGCCCCCACAAATCCGTAACATCCATGCCCAATAAAATTCTGAGTTCTACAGCAAGAAACCACGATACACATAAGACATCATGCCATATAATCCATACATAAAAAAATAGTTATAAATGCACATAACCATAAAACCCGACTAGATATCATAAACCGCACACCCGTCATTCGATACCCGAACAACCCGTCCACAAATCAGGACCCGTCCACACACGGGGACAACCAACATCTAACCCGGAAGCCAACACCAGAACTTCCCACAGAACGATTCTCACCAGAGCCCTACCTTTAACCAAACCACGAACTCGCATGTCGTGCACATAACCAGTGCTCACACAACCGTGCCACATACCCTAAACCAACCATGTACGTTACACCCGATGATAGCATCAAATAAACACCCGGGGCCACCACACGACCCCCGAAACCACAACACCATTAATCAAACCCCAAAAGGAATCCACAGGTATTTGAGTCGATTAATTTTCATAAATCAATCAATTGAATACCACAGGACGCCAATCAAGAATCAAA
>JAOTRH010199236.1:0-11304 GCA_034768845.1 Heliamphora exappendiculata | reverse complement strand
TTATTGATTTGCATATATTTAATATTCGTTGTTTTGATTCATTAGAGGGTGCAATCTTATATGGGTCTATATTTTCGATTAGTTAGATAGCGATATTATTTACATGGCAAATATTAATTATTGACGGAATCTACGTCCCGAATGATCGGGATTGACAATACTCCGTTAAGGATGCTTATAAGTTTTGAACAGCCAAACTATACAGGTGAATTTAATTATCCGGCGGTCAAATAAGTTAAGCGGAAGGGCTTAAGGAATATGAAGATGCCAATTAAATTATATTGTCAGTAATTAAATTTAATTGGCAGGTATCGAAAATATTAATGTGGGGAGAAATGGTAATATTTAATAACAGGAGCTCAATGCAAAAAGGTCTTGACATTAAGAGTTAGAGTACAATTATAGTTCTTTAGTGGTATGAACTGTAATTCAGTATTTTATGAAAATTACAGAAACCGTTGTATGGCCTTTTCATAATTGCAGACACCTCTAGCAGGTGTCTGCGCTCCACTGGAAGTCTAACTCATAATTACTTCCCAGGTCCCTGCAGTAACCCTATATATATGTGGGTAGTCTGAACCGATTTTTAATAATTTTTATATCATTATTATTATGATATTATTTTTATCTTTCAAGACTTAAATATATCGAGATTTTGTCAGTACGAGTTCTCGGAAGATCGTAGCCCACACTACATTCGAGGATCGCGTAGAAATTACAGTAGAAGATCTGACTGGAGTTTCAACTCGAAATCAAATCGTAGTTGAAGATTAGATCGACAAAAAGTATTCTTCTAAATTAACTTTAGTTGCACGGGTTTATTTGTGATCGTTCGATGTCAAAATTTTTATCTAGAGCCCGTTTTGGCATTTTCCCGTCTAGTTAATTTTTTTACCGAAAATCATTTTGCAAAAATAATGATCTTGGCAGTTTTGGCTTCAACAACCCTGCAGGTGAATTTGATTATTTGGCGGTTAAATAAATTAAGCAGAAGGATTTAAGAAATATAAATATGCCGATTAAATTAAATTGTTAGTAATTAAATTTAATTGGCGAGTTTCGAAAATCTTAACGTGCGAAAAAATGGTATGCATTTAATAACATAAACTCAATGCAAGAAGGTCTTGAGATTATGGGTCAGAGTGTAATTATAATTTTTTAGTGATGTGAACTGTAATACAGTATTTTATGAAAATTACCGAAATTGCTGCGTCTTTTCATAATTGTAAAAATCGCTGGTAGTTGTCTGTGTTCCACAAGAAATTTTACTCATAATTACTCCATAGGTGCCTGTTGTAACTCTATATATATGAGGGTAGACTGAACCAGTTTTACATAATATATATCATATTTTGTCTTTCAAGACTAAAGATACTGGGCTCTGTCGGTACAAATTCTCGATAATACGTAGCCCACACTACGTTCGAGGATCGCATAAGGAAATACAGTAAAAGATTTTATAGGAGCTTCAATTCGAATTCAAATCGTAGTTGAAGAATCGATCGACAAAATGTATTCTTCTAAATTAACTTTGGTTGCAAGGATTTTAATTTGATCGTTCGTCGTGAAAAGTTTTATCTAAACTCGTTTCGGCGTTTGCCTGTCCAGTTAATTTTTTATCGAAAATTATTTGCAAAAATAATGATTTTGACAGTCTTTCCTCCAACAAATTGGTATTAGAGTCGTTTTGTTTTTTATTTACGGTTATCAGAGCCAAGTAGTTTTATAACTGTTACTAACTTTGTTTTGTAGGCGTTCTAATCCTAATTTTATAATTATCATTTATTTTCATATTTGATTGAATGGTTTGAATGAATAATAATCATATTTTTTTTCTCATGGGGGTTGACCGTGATAGATTAATATTTTTTACATCGAATGTAAGCCACCAGGACATAGGTTTCGATGTAAATATTTTATGTTCTTTAAATTTTTTTTTCTAGTTTATTAGGAAAAAAAATAAGAACAGGTATAGAAGAGCAAAGGCGGCGGCAACCGGCGGTGGTTGGCGGTTTTAACCGCGGTTTTTGATTGCTTCACAGTTTTTTTTTCAAGTTTTTTTTTTGGATAAAATAAAAAAAAGAAGAAGAAAAGAAGTTGCAGCAGCCAAACGCGGCGCTAAACACCCAAACACAGCAGCGCCAAATGCTGCTTTAGGCAGCGATGCAAAAGCCAAAAACAGGCCGGTGGTTTCCAAACACAGCGGTATTCCAGGCGCACTTCCAGGCGCCGGGTTTTGAAATGGTGGTTCTCAAAACGCGGCCCTAGGCTGCAGCTTTTCAAACACTATTTCGCAACAGCGTTCCACAGCAGGTGCCTATTCCCAAACTGTTGCACGGCAGCACCGAAAGGAAAGCTGCTGAAGCAGTTTTTTTTTCGGTGTGGGAATTAAAAGCACACACAGTAGCACTGTTTTCAAACAATGGCGTAGCAAGGTTCAGCAGTGATTTCCAAGGTAAACAGTAGCGGCGCAATCTTCAAACGGCAACTGGCAAAATTCCAGCAAACTGTTGCAGCGTCCAAACCATAAAACAGTGGTTTTCTTCCACGCAGCAAACACAGGCATAATTTTTGAAATCAGTGCAGCGCAAATTCCCAAACAGTTTCCATATACTATTTCGGTGATAAGCTCAAATCCACAGCAACGGATTTGTGATGGAAACGATTATCGGGGTTTTGCAGCGGATTTTGTTTTGAGAGCAACGGTTTGAAGCTTGAAAGGCCATGAACACATGTTGTGTAAGCTTAAGAGACCCATTTATGGACTTAAACAGGCATTGAGGTCTTGGAACACTTGATTTGATGAAGCTACAAAATCTTATGATTTTTTTTAAAGTCCGAATGAGTCCTGCGTGTACAAGAAGCGTAACGAAAACGTGGTGATCTTCCTAGTGCTTTATATAGGTGATATCTTGCTCATCGAAAACGATGTGGGGGCATTATCCACAATTAAAGTATGGTTATCTGGACAGTTCGATATGAAGGACTTGGGAGAAACCAATCACATCCTTGGGATCAAACTTGTGCGAGATCGAAAACAAAAGATATTGAGCTTGTCACAAGCAAAATATATCGATGATATCATTTCTTGTTTTAGCATGCAGGATTCTAAGAAAGGATTTCTTCCTTTCAGGCATTGAATCACTCTATCTAAGGATTAGTGTCCTAAGACACCTAATGAGATAAAGAAGATAAAGGTGGTTCCTTATGCTTCGATAGTAGGAAGCCTCATGTATGCTATGTTTTGTACTAGACTCGACATCTGCTTTGCCATTGGCATGGTTAGCAGATATCAATCTTGTGACGCCCTGTCCTTCGGGCACGTCGGGACATACATAAGTATAGATAAGGGGAATATTCTAACAATTCATTCATATTTAAATATCATAAATAGTACAACATTAAGAGTTTGAAACTAATTAAAAGTACATAACGATTACAATTTTACCAAAAAATTTAAAAAATAAATTATAATATGCCCGTGGAAACTAAACAAAAGAACAAAAAGGGTGGTCTTCAATTTCTTCAATTGGCGTTGCCGGGATCGACTGGCTTCTGCCACTCACCCTGCTCCTCGAAACCTTCTTCCCCTACGAGTGCAGCTTCCTCAAAGAATTTTTTTTTACCTGTGGCACGAATGCCATGAGCCGAAACCCAGAAGAAAATTTTCTGAACTGTCTAACAAACTTACAACAAAATATCCTACAATACATATCGTATAATACCTAGTACAATTTAAGGCCTAAGAGACAGACAATTTAACATTTTCAATAGGGTAAGCATATATAAGAACAATTATACAAGTGCGTGATGCAGATGAATGCAATGTAGATGCCCAATCCAACTTGTATCTAGTAATAAAAATAGGAGTTCCACTTTAGGACTTATTTCTATTACTTGTATGGACTTGTTATCATTATTGCCGCCTTAGGGACTTATTGTCGTCGCCGTGATGGGATTTGTTGTCATTGTTGCCTCAGGAACTTATTGGCATTACCGTGATGGACTTTATATTATTGCCACCTTAGAGACTTATTGTCATTGCCGTGTTGGAACTTTATATTATTGCCTCATTAGGGACTTATTGTTAATGCCGTGTTGGGACTTTATATTATTGCCACCTCAAGAACTTATTATCATTGCCGTGATGGGACTTTATGGGGTTACCCACTTTAAAGCTAGGATGCTCACTTAGTATCAACCCAAGGTCTAAATTACCAAAACTAGAGTGCTAGTGACGAAATTGTGGTGCCCAACAGTATTCATAAATAACAAATCTTTCTTTTAAAACACCGAGGACACACCCAGGGAGCTCAGAGGGAATATATCCCAAAATAGTTGCAAAAATGGCTACCAGGGACGCCCTAGACTAGGACCCGAGAAAAGAATAATTTCAACATAATCCACTTACAACGGTAGATACGGAAAGGACTCCGATAAACCCAAGATGCAATGTAAAATTGCTCATGGCGTGCAATATGCTTCTCATGCACAATTAATTATAGCATGACATATAAATATGATATGGCACATGGTACAATTTGCTAAGGCATTAAGTACAAGCATGCGAAGTATAACCATAATTTATGTGATATAGAATCGAACCATTAGCATGAGTTCATTTCATCAAAAGTATCAATTTCATACACTAATTACTCACCAACTTCATAGAAGGTTCACATACTCAAGTTCCATAAATAACACGCCAGTCATGCACTTAGCCAATTTTAGGTAATTGTTCAATTGCTAATTTTAAAATTGCGACAGCGTTTTGATATACTTAGACATTGATTTAATTTGTGGTATTTTAACACCATTTAGATAAACATATTCCCTACAACTTTTATGTTTATCACTAAGGTCAGATCCTAAGACACGACAGTCATTTATTTTATTTAAGTAAAAATCGTTCAGCATTTTAAAGAGAAAAGCACAGTAATTGGGCCTATGTTGGCCACGATTTTGGGACATCAATTCAAGGGCTATAGATCTGAAGTTTGGTGAGGTTTTATTTTAAGGTGTTCCCTATAAATTTTATGTTTTGTGCTAGGGTAACTTGTTTGGAAAACATTTGAGATTTTGGCAAATTTACCAGAAGGGTTCAGTCAGCCTAAAACGGGTCTGCAGAATGTGTTTTTAATAGAAAATACTCAAAACCTTTGGGGTATCACCCGAGGGTATTTTAGGATGATTTTTGTTCAGTATTTAGTTTACTATGTTAACTACATTTTTCATGTTTACCACTTTTGGATTTGGTTTCTAAAAAGTTAGGTTTTGGGTCTCACAAAAAGGTGTGACAGAAAGGTCTATCAATCACTGAATGTCACGCCCCAAACACTAAGGTCACGTGAAAGTCCACCAAAACACCCATTTGAGAAAAATAGATTTTACTGTTGGAAATCAAAATACAACAATTGGATAAAAGATTTCCTAAGTTCAGCTCTCATAAACGATAAACATGTATTCTCATACATGAATAAGTATCTCGCCAAAAGGCATACAAAATCAACCTTCACAGGCATCACATGTAAAAAGCACATGTCTCAAAAAGGAAAAACTACAGTAAGTCTTCCATCACCCCTGCAACTAGGTTAACTCCACATGCTCACTTGAAAAAAAAGGTTTTACAGTAAAATCCCACACTGTGAGCCAAAATCCAATAGAAAATAGATTGTAAAGTTGTAATACAGGTCATGCAATCATATGATGGGAGCTAGCTCGATCACAAAAGCCAAACAGGTTTTTCTCACAAGTTTTTCATATGAAAACCACCATTTTCATCCTTGAAACTATGCATATAATCCTGACAAATATCATGCCATAGTTAAGGAAAAGCAGTAAAATACAGCATTCTCCACCCGGGATACACAGCCAAGGAGACACGATAAAATGTAATCCTATATACCGACTCTGCCACACCGACAAAGGTAATAACTATAAACTCTCGTCCATTACCCTAGACCCGCAGGCTTTGTAATGAAAAGTTCTATACGGAGTCACGACAACGACGCCATTAACAGAGGCAACTAAACCACTCGATTTACGGGACCTGAGCCCGAAGGTACAGAGCACCTACTGCTTAGTTTACGGGACCTAAGCCCGAGGGTACAAAGCACCCACACTCAATTTACGGGGACTAACCCGAATATACAGAGCACCTACGCTACGCACGTTTCTAGACTTACACTGAGGAGTAATGGAAGCCCAACTCAACAATATCCACTGTCACGGTACATATATAGAAAATATTTCAAAATCAACCCACAAATAGATATACAACACAAGTATATTTATATATGGGATCTAATCCATGAACCATGGAGTTCAAACAAAAGATATAGAAACATATTTTCACCAACACATTTTAGAAGTTGAGACTCAACCCCAAAGGCTAGCTCCAAACCTCCAACAAACACGTTTTTCCCCAAAGTTTTGTAAAAACTCCTTTTTCAAACCACACTCCTTTAAAACCAGCACCTGAAAAGTGAGATCTTACGAATGCATCGCCTTTAAAACCATTCAAGAAAAGTGAGGGAAGCCAAAACCCAACCACCAAAACAAAACCAACAGTTCACACAGGACCCCAGTCGATTGGCCCAAGCCCCCTGTCGACTAAAAAACTCTCTGAAAAAAGAGAACCAAAACAGAAGGAATTTCAGTTGACTGACCCCCAGGTCCAGTCGACTGAACTCACCAAAACATGATCCAGTCGACTGACGCCCGAGGTCTAGTCGGCTAAACCAACCCAAAAAATGTTTTTAAGTTACGATTTTGCTTCCAAACCTCCAAACATCCCTCAAACACCCTCGGACGTCCGCACGTCCAAACCCAACACCAAAACCTCGTAAGGAAACCCTCGAAACACACTTCCATCCACCGAAATGCCAAAAAATAATTTTGAAACCAAAAAATTGATTTAAACATAAATCACCTTTTATGCATTTTTAAACGGTAGAAACACGTAGGATTACACATGGTACCCTCTAACAGTTAAATAGTTTAGGATCCTACCTCGGTAAGTTGAAAACTCGAGTCTTGATCTACGTGTAAAATCGAGTTTCACTGAAATAGAATTTCGTCCGGATGATAATGTAGACCACCGTGCCAATACTAAGGATCATCAGTTGGTTTGTCAAAAATCAAGCCCCAGGCCCCCGAGAAATTAGAGAGAAGGAAGAGTGTTTGGTGAGTTTTAAAGCTAGAGAGAGGAAGAGAAAGATATTTTGAACAAAATATCTAAGGGAAGATATTTATAGGCAAAATATCTCGAAAATATCTTTTTTTTTGAAATTCGCATAGCAACTCTCTACAATAAAACATTGAATTACAGTTCACATCACTAAAGAACTATAATTGCACTCTGACCCATAAACTCAAGACCTTCTTGCAATGGGTTCCTGTTATTAAATGTTTACTACTTCTCCCAACGATAAGATTTCCGATACCCGCCAATTAAATTTAATTATTGACAATTTAATTTAATCGGCATCTTTATATTTTTTAAGTTCTTCCGCTTAACTTATTTGATCACCGGATAATCAAATTCACAAGCAGGTTTTTGCCTCGTCAAAACATATAAGCTTTCTTAAGGGGGTATCGTCAATCTCGATCTTTCGAGACGTGAATTTCGTCAATAATTAATATTTTTCATATAAATAATACCACTATCCAACTCACCGAGAATATAGACCCATATAAGATCACACCATCTAATGAATCAAAATAACGAATATTAAATATAGCAAATCAATAATTATTTCAGGATTAAGAGAATAAGAACTATTCATAATAACCTTGGGGTGTGAATTAATTTAAATAGTAGTAGTCAGTACTAAATTAATTACTCCAAATGTCCCATTTAATGCACACAAAGTGTACTGACATAGAGAGCCGGAACAATAAACGACGCTATTATTTGTTCCCCGTAACCAAGACAGGTCTACTAAAATTCTGTACAACAATCGTACCGACGGTATGTCCATTTCTATCTAAACTGTTAACATAAAACTTATATTCTGCAAGAATCTAAAATCTGTTCTTCTGTATGTAAGCCGTACTCTACACACCAGATTAAATACTATACAAAATATCGAACATCCATGCATAACAAATAAATGATATACATATATTGCCCATACAGATTCTCATAAAATGAAAAATTAATTTTATTAAAATAAATTTAAATACTAAAAATATGATTTTCAGTATACCAACCATAACAATCTCTCACTTATACTCAAAACCATGCTGCCATACATCTGACTCTCATGCCCTCTACATGACTATAAAAAATTTTAGCTGGTAAGCTCTTTGTAAAAGATCTGCAAGGTTGTGTCCTGATGCAAGTTCTATGTCTGACTGAAAATCTGAGTCTGTGTACCCCAAAAGGTACTAGACTGTATGCATGGTAAACCAACAAAAAATCCTTAGTCCTTTTCAAGTACTTGATTATATTATCTACCACAGTCCAATACTCCTGCTCTGGGTTAGACTGATGTCTGCTAGCCAAGCCAACGGCAAAGGAAATGTCAGGTCTAGTGCAAAGCATAATATACAAGAGGCTTCCTACAACCGAAACATAAGGAATCGCCTTTATTTTTCTATCTCTTCAAGTGTCTTAAGACACTGATTCTTGGATAGAGTAATTCCATACCTGAAAGGGAGAAACCCTTTCTTGGAATCCTGCATGCTAAAATGAGCAAGAATATCATCGATATACTTTACTTGTGATAAACCCAACATCCTTTGTTTTCGATCTCGCACAAGCTTGATCTCAAGGATGTAACTGGTTTCTCCCAAGTCCTTCATATCAAATAGTCCAAATAACCATACTTTAATCATAGATAATGCCCTCACATCATTTTCGATGAGCAAGATATCATCTACATAAAGTACTAGAAATATCGCCACGCTTCCGTCACGCTTCTTGTACGCACATGACTCATTCGGACTTTGATCAAAGTCATAAGACTTTATAGCTTGATCAAATCGAGTGTTCCAAGACCTCGATGCCTGTTTAAGTCTATAAATGGATCTGTTAAGCTTACACAACATGTTTTCCTGACCATTTGTAATGAATTCGCTTGGTTGTATCATATAGATACACTCGTCAAGACTTTCGTCAAAAAAAGCTATCTTGACGTCCATTTGCCAGATTTCGTAATTGAAATGAGCGGCAATGGATAAGAGAATTCGTATAAACTTAAGCATGGCTAGCGGCGAAAAGGTTTTCTCATACTCGATCCCTTCTTTCTGAGTGACCCCTTTAGCAACAATCCTAGCTTTGAAGGTTTTAACCTTCCCGTCTGTTCCTCTATTCTTCTTGTAGATCCACTTGCATCTAATGGATTTTATCCCTTCTGGTGGTTCTACAAGATCCCAGACCTGATGAAATACATAGATTCTATCTCTGAATTCATAGCCCTTTGCCAAAGATTTGCATCTTTGTCTTGTAGTGCTTAATTGTAGTTATAGGGCTCGGTATCCTGTTCTGCCAGGATCCTGTCAAAAGACTCTCCCAAGAATATATATTGGTCAAGTTGATGAACAACCCTCCCACTACGACGATGCGCTACCTATGTCTGTGTACTAGTAGTAACAGGCTGTGTAGAATTTGAACCTTGTGCATAAGCACCATACTCTTGATTTGCACCTGTCCCGATATTCCTCCCACTACGACAAGATAATAGAATATCAGAGACTTGTGGTTTCTCTTCCGTTCTACTGGTATTTTCTCTCAGTTCTTCCAAAACAATTTTTGTATTGGGCTTATGTCCATAATATAATTCTCTTTCAAGAATCGAGCATTGGTGCTAACAATGACCATCTGATCCTTAGGGTTATAAAATATACCACCCTTCATTTCCTTGGGATATCCCAAAATGAATCGGGTAAACTTGAATAACTCATCATGGATCTTACCAACTCCATAAGAATCCTATTCCTTCTTTCTGCAACACCATTCTGCTGTGGAGTGCAAGGTGCAGTCAACTGGGATGTAATCCCCTATGATGATAAGTAGTTCTTAAACTCTCCAAAGAGGTATTCCCCACCACGGTCGGATCGTAGTGATTTGATACTTTTACTCAGACGCTTCTCCACCTCTGCCTTGAATTCTTTAAATTTCTCAAAATATTCAGACTTACGGTGCCTCAGGTAAAAGTATCCATACCTTGAGTAGTCATCAATGAGACTGATGAAGTACTCAAAGTCACCTCTCGCCCAGATTTTCATAGGACCACATACATCAGAATGAACCAGCTCCAACGGTTATTTAGCTCTGTAGCGTTTGGCCAAAAATGGCCTCTTGGTCATCTTACCCTCTAAGCAAGATTCACAGACTGAAAGTGCATCCACTTCCAATGAACTCAAAGGTCCATCTGCTACCAGTCTGTTTATCATTTTTAGATTAATATGACCTAAGCGTAAGTGTCAAAGAAACGTTTGGTTCATTAAAGAATAAAATTTTCTCTTACATGGTAATATAGATGTATTATTCATTTTCATCAGTTGCAGTGTAGGAAAGATTGGAGTAATAATATAAAAATCATCCACCAATGTACCAGAACAGATAACCCGTTTATTATCCTTAATAACCATAGAGTTATTAAAATAAATAAAATATCCATCTTTAGCCAATTTAGAAACGAAAACTAAGTTCCTTCTAATGGCAGGTACATAAAGATAATCTTTCAATATTAAAACTCGATCTCTACCAAAACTGATAATGACATCTCCTACTGCAACTACTGTTACCTTTGTATTATTGTCCATATGCTGGTAAATCTCCCCATCATTAAGTTGTCGGATTTTTTGGAACCCCTGTAATGAATTATAGATATGATTAGTGGCTCCCGTATCTACACACCAGGTATCGGTAGATAACACAGCCAAACATGTTTCCACAACCAATGAACAGAAATTACCGTGTTTGTTCTGCCTTCTGAGAAATACTAGACATAGCTTTTTCTAATGCCGGGTCTGGTTGCAGTAAAAACATCTGTCTTTCGGCTTTTTTCACACCAGTCCGTGACTCACTAACTATCCTGAAAAATGTGTTTTTCTATTTCTAAACTTTTTTCTGAAATAGACACATTTCCTGGTGTTGAAGGAATACCATTTGTAGTTAAAGTTATATCCAATTTACATTTTCAGTCAACAAAATTTGGTCCCGTTAGTTTGTTTTCTTTGAGTATTGAAGCGAGTGTGTTAAAATCCATTTTAATCATGAGAATCACATAATTAAAAAATCGTTAATTATGATGAGCAAAACTTTGAATTCATTTTAATTTGATTTTCTCTACC
>JAOTRH010199215.1:1007-11306 GCA_034768845.1 Heliamphora exappendiculata | reverse complement strand
CGAAAACCAATCACAGAATAAAATATATAATTAAAACTTTAAATTTTTAATAATGATTTTCAATATTCATAAAAAAAAATATTACCACTTAATAATATATAAATTAATACTGTCCAATCTTTGTCTAATATTCGTCGATATATACACATAATACATAATACTGACATTATGTTATACATGTCCCACATAATACTGACATTATGTGGGACATGTTATGCATGTATAATTTTTAATTTATTATTAAATTATAATAAACCTGTTGAATTAAAAAATAAAAAATAAAAGAGAAAGTTTTAAAACATGATTCCAACCAAAATCAAATCAGTTAGCAAAAAATAAAAATAGTAAAATACTATGATTTTTAAATTATTCTATCAAAATTTTAAGTTAAAATTAATTATATATAATAAAAGAGTATCTTGGTTCAAAGTAAAAATCTACATAGCTTCACTTTTATAGAACAAAGAATGGGTAATAACTAGATAATATGTATTAATTACATATTACATAGATGTTAGGGTGTTGGAATAATATCTTGATTTTTTTGATAACTTAGGGTATTTCAATCAAATTAAGTGCATCTTAATTAATTTTAGAGAACTTAGGGTATTTCAATCAAATTAAGTGCATCTTAATTAATTTTAGAAGAATTAATTCTACTATCTACTTATAAAAAAATTTCTTTAAATCAATGCAAATTTCTATATAAATTAGCCCTACCAAAAAAAATTATTATTAGCACATACAAAAATTTGACCGGGTAAGCTCCATGATACTTCTACTAATTACTTTTAAATTTTGCTAATTACATATCAAATTAATTAATATATAATATTTATTAATATATTAATTTATATTATTTAATATTAATCGATACATGTGTCTATCATATATAGTTATACTAAGGGGGTGTTTGCCATTGCAACTCTTAATAATTTTTAATTTTAGTTAAAAGTTATAATTTTTTTTTAAACAATCATAATTTTTGTTAAAATTTATAATTTTTTTTTATTTTAATTATAAATTATAAATTTTATTAAAAATTTATAATTTTTAATATAAATTACTAGTTTCACTAATATAAATTACTAATTTTAACAGCTGTGTACGTGCAAAGCCAATCAATTTCAGTAATTTAATGCAACTAATTGACTGTTGCCGTTATTGTTTGCTGACATTTTGTATGGACTAGAATGAAAGAGAGAGAGTAGAAACTACCATCTATAAATTTCAGAAATGTCAAAACCGCCAGTAGTCTAATTTTTAACAGCTGTATATGTCCAGAGCCAATTAAATTGTAGTTATAAATTATAAATTTTATTAAATATTTATAATTTTTATTATAAATTATATATAATATATAAATTATTATTTTCAATAATATTAAACCCTAATAGTCTAATTTAATGCAACTAATTGACTGTGGAACTGTCCTTAATGTTTGCTGACATTTTGTATATGCTAGAAAGAAAGAGAGGCTCAAAAAATGCCACGCCAACAATGCCAGAAGTACACCATCCCTTAAATCCTGTTGTATTCACAGAACCTCCAATTATTATTCTGGATTTAATCAAAAAAACTACTGTCCAAAAATGTTGAGTAATAAATCATAATGCCATTTTCAACTCCTTTTCTTGATATGACGTGATATTTTTATAAATAAAATATTTAATATATATTAAATAAATTATTTTTTATTTTTTATTTATTTAATAAAAATAATTTAATATTATTTATCTAATTATAATATTTTTGTTATATTACTAAATAAAAATACCATATAAACAATAAAACATAATATTTCGATGTGAGCAAAAATATTTCAATCTCTGACATTTCACTCTTTTGTTCCAAAACATCGATCAAACACCGTTGGTTAAGTAAAAACCTCATAGCAAAAGAATTTCAAAATATATCAACGACCATTAATTCGTATAAATATATATATATATAATTTTGAGGATTTATAATCTTTTATCCTTCCAACGTTAAGTAATTTTATTTATTAAAAATATCTCATTCTCCAAATGTGTGATGAATCTAATAACTTTCCTACTACCTAATGCTATTGTGAAGGACTAACAATCAGGTGTGGTCCAGGGCTCAAGTCTATAACACCATAGCTTTTGGTCCCAAAAAAATTATTAAAAATAAGAGGTACAATTTTTCATATATATATAGTATTTTAGATTTGTTTGTTTAATAACTAATCTTGTAATTTTTACTAGTTAGTTTAGAATTATTTTTGCATGATTATTACAATTTTATAGTTAAATATTTTAAATTTAAATTACTGCTATAGTTTGATCATTACATTATAATTTTAACAATGGTCGCGAATTGGTGAATTTGGTTTATATATTGGCTTATTAATTTATTTAATTTTGTAAATTTTTTATTTTTAATAAAAAAAATTTTATCATTTAGTCAAACTATTATACTTTTTAGACTCTTCGTATTGAAACGTATCGAAAAAATAAATTTTTTTGATTAAAATATAAAAAAAAAGTTCAAAAAAAATAATAATAAGTAAAAATAAGTCAATAATTAGCATTTTTCCAAACAGGGCCAACAATTTGAGATTTTTTGCTGTTTGAATATTATAATTTTATGACAAAACATTTTAAATTTAGATCATTGTTATATTTTAATGGTTAAATTAAACACTTTTAAATTTTGTAAAATACTCGTATTCAAAGCATGAAACTTAAATAAGAACATGTAATATGAGTTTAGCAAGTTTAGTTGAGTCAATATTTATTTAATATTTTATAATTTTAAGAATAATAGTGGTAAAAAAATTATTATTAATTTACTTTTTATTTGTCATTAGATAAGTTATCATATTCGGAAAAAACCAAAATCTCAATTAACACACTAACACATTATTTGTAAGAGCAGGTATATATATTTCTTTAAATTTTCTTATTTTTACTAAAATGTTTTTTTATTTTAAATTTAAATTTATAAAAACATATAGACCCTACTTTAAAGTTGGGCTTTAGGCCAGACTTTAACTTTGAATATGAGAAAAAAAAATTGTGAAAAAAGTTAGCTAATGACAAAGCTAATGTAAAAGTTAGCTTTGCCAAACACAGTATCTTAGACGGTGAACCGACTCATTTTTTCTAATTAATGGAATAGAGGACCGAAACATGAAAGATAGAGAGGCGCTAGAAGTTTGGCATAACAAAGAGCAGAAAGGGAGTTGTTGTTTTCACCATTGGATGGGTTTAGTTTGGGTGGGGTGCTAATTTTTATCATTAATTTAAAATATGTCTTGGATATTTTTCATTTTTTATTTTATTTAATATATATCTATATATATATATATATATATAGAGAGAGAGAGAGAGAGAGAGAGAGAGAGAGAGAGGACCTGCTGCAGCTGCACCAACATCATCATCCTTGGAATCCCTAGGATTGAGGACCAACCTGGTGTTGTAGTAGCCATGGGAGGCATAGAATTCTGAAAGAGCCATGGATATACAGCTCAGCCCCACCTTCCCAATCAACTCATCCATGTCGAGAACCACCCCAAAGTTCACTGGGGTCGTTGTTGCGTTTTGAGCCATAGCCATTTCTGCGAACCATGATCCCAGAGACAGAGAAGTCAAGGAAACGATGAAGAAGAGAGGGATTAAAACAGCTGGTTGGGCGGGATCTGATTCTTTCCCCATCCCAAACCTCAATCTCACTCTCCACAGCTTTGAAATTCTAACCAGACGGGTTATTATATAGATGTAGGTCTCCTTTGGCTGCCACAATGTCGACCCCAGAAATTTTTCACGATTAAAAATTATAAGATAATAAAATTTAAGGTTGGTAAGATTTAATCATCTATAATTAGTATAATATAATTAAATTAAATATTTTAATTAATCAGTAGAATATTTTTAGAATATCATTATATATATTATTGTTTTGAAAAAGATAAGTATACATAAACTTTTACAACTTAATTCGACGAAATTTTATATTTTAAGATCGGTATATAATAATTTAATTATTAATTATATCAAAAATAATATTTACTCGCAAAATCTATTAAACAAGATCTACATTAAATATAAAGTTTTAAAAATTATAAATTTTTTTTTGACTTTAAATTCTTCTAATTTAAAGCGGCTTTAAACTAAATTTTTCGACTATTGTCTTTTGATTTTAAAGTTATTCATTTGTTTTATTAAATAAAATTTTAATTTATTTAACTTAAAATAACATTAAGCAAAAATTATGATTTAAAATCATATTGTCAAATAAAGCATAAATGTATAATTTGTGAAATTTTCTGTTGTGATATTTTAGTAACTAAGAATATATCATTCGTGTTTAGAATATAAATATTAATACAAATAATAATCTGAACTATGATGCAATGCATTTGAGCTAATTTATAATATTTTTATATTATTATAGAATCAATTATATTTTTCTAATAAAATTCATTATATCCTAATTTAAAATAATACTATAATAATAATAAATTTAAAATGGGGTCAATTGACCCCACTATGATGAATGTGGAGTTGCCCCTAGCTGCTGGCTTCGTATTGTTTTGGATATATATTTTTTTTTGGCATTTGTTGCGGGTTTTTTAATATTTTTATTAAAAAAATCATTTTGTATTATTTGGTTAATATTTTTTATTTGTATATTCGTTATAAAAAAAAACGTATCTAAAAAGTGTAGTGTTTTCGGTAAAAGTTGAAGGAATTACTAAAAATAAAAAAATTATAAAAGTTTTAAAGTGATTTTTTTATTTTTATCTAATTTTTTTAATTTTATGATTAAATTTTTTTATTTTTCTAATTTGTTGCGATAAGAAATTTTTTTTAAAAAATGTGCCATTGCCAATGTTTGGCCTAATGTTAAAAAACTAATTAAAGTAAAAAAAAACATAAAAATGATACTCCAAGTAGAACCTTAAACCGGGGGTGAAAACCTAAAAAAGTCAAAAGCCTTTAAAAACCATCGATTTTTTTGTCTTTTTATTTATTAATTTTTAGTCTTTTTATCATGTCCTTATTAGTTTTTAGTTTTTTTAATTGCTTTTTTGCTGAGTACTAGAAATACTTTTATATATTTTTAGTAATATTATCAATTTTATTATACATATTTTTTTTAATAAAAAATTTATAACCATCCAAATTTGTGAAACAAGATATATTAAATATAAAATTATATGAAAGTAAAATTTTTTTTATAACTTTGCCAAATATTTTTAACTCATTGACTTTTAGCTTTTACAACTCTTAAAATTTACTAAATAATTTTCTACTTAGAGCTTGAAATTAAATTATTTCACTAATAGTTCTATATGTGTGTGCGTGTATTTTTTTGGCAATTATTTAGAGAGTAGTTAAGAAATTCCTAATTAACTTAATATCCCTCGTGAGAACTATCTTAAATCCATGAGAGTGGTTAGTTTTAAGACTATTTTGATCATTTTTATACATAAAAAAAATTTAATTTCACTAAAATTGGGTCAAACTAAACAACGTATTATTTATATATTTGTAGGTTATTCTGTTCTCAACCAAGCATTATTCAGTACAAAAAATACTATACTAATAATCCAAACACTAATATTACAGGCACTAATAATCTAAGTGCCTGTTGGGATGCCTAAAAAACTTGACTTTCAAGAGATTTAACTTTCTTAATAAAAAAAAGAATAAAAAAAGTTAGATTGTTTGGGATAATTTTTTGTAGTAGCTTTTTTTTACTTTTTATTAAAATGTCTAAAATGGCTTTATTTTTAACTTTTAAATTGCAGTTTTTGAAATATTAGTACCATTTTTTTTGTTTTTATGAGTATGGTTAACTTTTTTAAGTAAGAGTATTATAGTAATTTTAATTGAAAAAAATTAGAATGTTCGAGATATGTATTACTTTTTTTCCTTAGATGAAGAGATGAAAAAAAGTTAATTAGCCTTTTTTGAAACCAAACAAAACAACTTAAAAGTTGATTTTTTTGAAAAAAATATTAATTTAAAAACTATCTCAAACAAACTTTAAGTACAATAATTATTTTATAAAAATAGTCTTCCAAGCCATATCGATTTGGCAAAGAGAGAAAAAGCCAAGAATCGATTTGGCAAAGAGAGAGAAAGCCAAGAAGCATAGCTAGCGGACATTTAAAATTGTACACAAATTTACTTTGGTAATTTGTGATTTTATATTAATATACATAATTTGTACTATTTAAAATTATAAATCCATAATTATAATGGCTATGTTTGGATGATCTTGTTTATTTATTTATTGACTTATAAGCTAAAAAATAAGTCATGTCGTTTGGGTAGTCAAATAAGTTAAAAATAAAAAAATAAACAAATAAATTCATTTGGGTAGCCAAATAAACAAATAAGCTGACTTATAAGCAAATAAACAAATAAGATCATTTGGGTAGCTGACTTATAAGCAAATAAACAAATATATCACAAGCCATCCAAACGAATTGGTTTTAATTATAATTATTTATTTTTATTATAATTTATAAATTTATAATTTTGGTTCTATTAAGGGCCCTTATTATTATTTGACTATATTCTCTGTATATACATAGTCACGTGGAGAGGATTACTCATTTTGGAGTAATGTTGAGTGCATGAATTTTTGGTGCTATTTGAACTAAATCAACAATTGTTCAATTTATTTTCAAAGATTTTTCTCTTACTCAACATTCGATTTCGACACTTGAATGCCAAATTTTTATTTATTCGTTTTCCCTTTCGGTTGAGAAATTAGTTTGTATTCGGATTAGCTTTTTTGTAAGTTTTTAAATTTTTTTAATTTTTTTTATAAAAAAATAAATATATAAACATGTAAATAAAAGTCAAGAGAGACTAAATCAGTGAGTTTTTTAAGAATTTTTTAAGCAAAAAATTTTCCAAAAAGCTAGGCCAAAAATTTAGTCTACGGAAAGGGAAAAACATTCTCATTTAAAATAACATTAAAATAAATGTACTGTAACAAAAAAATCTCATGAAAATTTTATATCATAAAGATCGTGAGAGAAAGAAGAAAATGATTAGGGAAGCAATGCTGTTGCCTAAAGTGCGTAAAATATCTTATACTTCGTGGTATACATGTGTTATTATAAAAAAGACTACATTTATAATCTTATTTATTTTATTTATCAATATAATACTGATACATATGCATGTATTATTTTATGCATTGTTTTATACACTGCATATACACTTATGAGCAATGCTACGGTAATTATATTTAATAACCATATTTGAATATATGTACCATATGATGTAATATTTCATGTATAATGCTTACATTATTTTATGGACCTAATAATTGTTTTTAGAGTAATATTATAATAACTATATTTAGTGACCAATTTTGTGTACCATATGATCTAACATCATATGTACATGCTGTTTGTATCATCCTACGAACCTATTATTTATATGCGATAACTCGTCATTAGTCTAATTCTTAAACATTGTAATTTATTTTGTCCACTTAATTTTTTTTTAAACTCTTAAGTCCATTATTTTAAAAATTTTAAAAATTTAAGTCATTTAATTTAATGCTAAGCAACTTTTTGGTAAAATCACATTTATTACCCATGCACTATCCCAATTATTTAGTACAAATCTCTCGCCACTTCATCACTATTTTCAACTCTAGTCGCCCTGCCGACGATTTTTCTTGGCGACTGCCAAGCAACTTTTTTTGATCACCATTGGCGACCATTTTTTGACAATTTTTTGGTGTCAACGACTCTCCAATCATGGTTTTCAGTTACTTTTTAATGACCTCTTATGGTTCTTGATTCAGTAATTTTTCTGGCAACTTTTTTGACGGCACAAAAAACAAATAAATTTTGTTATTCATTATATTCGAATAGTAAAATTTATCTGTGTTCGCTTCAATACTAACTATACTAGAAATAAATTTTATTATTTGGGGGATGGTAAATTTTATCCATATTCACTCTAAAACTAGCCACATTAAAGATAATGAGTTAGTAAAATTTATTTATGTTCATAAAATTATCCTATATGTAAGTCATCACCTTAGCTAATCGCCGCAAAGACAACACGAAATAGTAAATGTTCACTTTTTCTTTATTTAAATACTTAAAATTATCTCTGATTTAATAGTCTTCATAATTGGTCGCCAAAAAGTCGCACAAGTTGATTGATGAAAAATTATCCCTGGAAATAATCGCCACAAGTAGAGGGATGGAGATGTTGAAATGAACGGGTAATATGTTGAGTTGGATGGAAGGGTATTTAGAACAGTAGGAGTATTTTTTTATCTAATTTGTTCCAATGAATTTTAAGAGTGTTATTTTTTTTTGTTAGACCTAATGTTGTATAAAATTTATATTATAGACTTTACCTAAATGTAATCAACATAGTATTATTGTATACTTAGGTCTTCTTTGTTTTGAGGAATTAAGGAAGAAGGGATTTAACTATTAGATAAGATTGGCTCACTAAAAAAAATTATCTCATAGGTATTGTAAGTTTTATTTTTATATTGTGGGATTCGGACTAACAGTCCGATAAATAATAAATTGTTAATTCCTCATTCATAATATTAATAATATTAATTAGGACCCCCTTGATATTATTAGTACCAGGCTCCGAATTGTCTTTCCTCATTATTTAATGTCAAAAATAACTTTATAATTTTTATTTAATTCATTATCCCACTCTTACTAAATATGAACCAAATTTTTCACTATATAATCTTATCCATAATCTTTTAAGCCTCATTTGATTGTGGAATTAGGGATTAGGATTGGATTATTTCACTAATAGTACCATATATAAATATGTTTAACAACCACTTAGAGAAGGTTAAAAACAAACCCCAACTAACTTAATGCCCTTTATGGGGGACCATCCTAACTCTATGCCAGAGGTGGGTTGGTTAATCCTAAGACTGTTTTGATCATTTTGTACATGAGAAAATTTAATTCCACTAAAATTATATCAAATTAAATAACGTATTATTTATTCGTAGTTAGTTTACTCTCAACCAAACATTTTTTAGTACAGAAAATACTATACTAATAATTGATGCACCAATATTCCAGGAATTAATATTCTAAATATACTAATTATCCAATGAAAATAGTTATTTAACCAAAGGAACCCTTAATTTATTAAAAGAAATATGTAAAAGTCAATATTACTAATACCTCTTATTCTATAGAATCCTATATCTAATAACAAGCAGTCCCTATTGTTATGGAAGAACGTTCATTCCTATAATGCATGATGAAGACCCTGCTCTGAATGTAGTCATTCTCTATTGACTGAAATTTAAAGCAAATGAATCTTCTACGTAAGGAGCAAATGAATCTTCTTCTACGTAAGGAGCGGGTCCACAATCCAAAGGTGAGATTTGTCTCTACATATCATTTTTATAGTTGACCTTGACCAAATCAACCAAAGCAACCTATGAGTTTGATTACGGGAAACTATGTCATGCATGAGGCTACATTGAGGATGATAACCATTAGCTTCAAAAAAAAAAAAATTGATGAAAAATATTTTTATTCAAGATTTCAATATATATTTTTGTATTTATTTATGGTTTGAGCCCTTCATGAAGGGGGGGTTAATTATCTACTTTTTGATGAAAAATATTTTTATTTAAGATTTTAATATATTTTTTTGAACTTATTTATGATTTGAGCCCTTCATGAAGGGGGTTAATTGTCTCGTTTGATTCTAGCTCTCTATTTTCTCTTAATCCGAAGATGGTGGATAGGCAAGAAATCAAATATTTCCCGTGCTCATAAATAAATTTTCCTAAAATGAAGGAAATTAAATTTTAATATTTTAAAAGTTTTTGCTAGCTGTTACCATTTTTTTTTAGATTAGCTCAGATAAACTGCTATCAATTCTTTGAGATTAGCTCATTCGAGTCTTTAAGAACGAAACTAGAAATTTGACTTGATGGGGGCTGAAATAAAAGAATATTAATTGATAAAAAGTTTTATTAATTCATACAGGTATTTTTTCATAAATTTTTAATTCTTTATATTTTGTAATAAAATGATTTTATCTTAGTTCTCTCAACTCTCACTAAAGCTAATTAAAATTCAAATTAGCATTTCAATTTTATTTTATTACATATTATTATTTTGTAATATTTTTTGGGTCTAATATATGTTTCTTTGACTTTGAAAAGCACAATATTCAGGTAATTTTATTTGATTATTAAACATATTTGTATAATTATTTTAAATTATTAGAAGCACAATCATCATTTTAAAGTAAAAAATTCAGTAAAAATAGTAAAGATAGATTACAC
>JAOTRH010199204.1:0-11306 GCA_034768845.1 Heliamphora exappendiculata | reverse complement strand
TTTTTTTACTTGTATTTCTTATTTTTCTTTATTTTTAATTATAATCATTGATCAATATTATTATTTTAATATCTTATTATGTTATTATTGTTAATATTAATTTTTTTTAAAGTAAAAAATGTAATTTTTGTTATGTCCTCGCTTCCGCCCCACCCTTACTATTTTTCCGACTATTTTTTTTTGCCCCCGCCTCGCTAATAAACGGAATAAAAATAAAAGAACACACCTCCGCCCCAAACTCGTCCCATTGTCATTCCTATGCGATAAGGGCTTGGTCCAACTTTCGGCTGATCCAATTAACATATATTTTTTTCTTTTTAATTAGTTATTATTATTATTATTATTATTCTGTTTAAAAAATCACTTTCTAACATGAAATTCATGTCAATTCGGAAAGTAATTGCAAAAGTTGACGGGAGTTACTGCCAAATTTCCGAACTCCAAAAGTGAACACATAAATTTTCACAAAAAATCCTTAAAAGCAAACCCAATTCAGTGTAGATGCGCCGGAAGCTCACAAAAAATCCTAATAGAAGCAGCATGACTTCCACATAAATTTTCTCAAACTCCTGCTTCAATTCAGTGTAGATGCTTTAGTCACTGCTTGCAAAACATCGGAATTTTCTAGTTTAGCATGGATACAAATAAGAAAAATAATTCTTGATTAGATATACCAATAAAAAAAAGAAAGATTTTTTTAAAAAGAAATTTATTGTGGAATATTAAGAACTTTTGAAAGAAAAGTATTTAAATGAAAGAATAACTTTTTTGGGAAAAAAATATATAGTAGAATATTGAGTTTTTAAAATTACAAAAACTTATTTTTTTTTTTGAAAAATAAAAATAAAAGAGCTTAGAAGAAAGCCATGGAAGAGAGAAAAAAGTGAGCGTGTAAAATAAGATATATAAATAGAGAGAAAATAAAGAAGATAGAAAACACATTTATGGTTCCGTTTGGCATGCCTTATTAATTTGCTTATTTATTTATTTGTTTATTTTAGTTAACTATTAACTAATTTGACATTTGTGCTTATTTTTTTTGTTTATTTTTTTTTTTTTTAAAAATTTTTTATATTTTGATCAAAAAATTTTATTTTTCCGACTCGTCTCAGTGAGAATAGTATAAAAAGTATAAAATTTTAACTAAATAATAAAAAAAAATTCACCAAAAACAAAAAAATCAACTTCGTCATACTTATCAAATTATCTATAAGCAAGTTAGCTATGCGGGGCCTATATAATTAGTTTGTATTTTTATATATTAAAATTACATAAATTTTAATATATACATTGTTATATAATAATATTCATATTTTTTGAACCTACAACCTACTCTTCGGGATTTATAAAATAATATTTATATTAAATATTAAAATTTTAAAAAAAAAAAAACAAAAAATTCTCAATTTCACAATAAAATAAAAATATTCTCATTTTCACAAATTAAGAATGAAAAATATTACTTTTTTTTAACTAGTAAATATTAATGGCAATTTCCTACAGGTCTCACTGCCCGACATATTCATATCTCCCATTATATAAATTAAATATTTTTATATTTATAAACTCATATATAAAGTTTAATTTTTAAAATTATAATAAAATTAAAATATAATACAATATTATATTATATCTCGTTTTATCTTTTATTTTTTTATTTTTAATTATTTTTCAGTTATTATTTTTTTACCATATTATTTCTAACACATTAATATTATTTAATGTTATGATTTATTAATTGTAGAATTCTTCAAAAAAAAAGAAATAAATAAAAATAAATATGAAAGAAGCAAAATTTATGAACTAATTGTTGGGAAATAATTCAATACCATAAATATAAACATGCTCGGTGATCCAGAAAATACATCTTTATTAACTTTCAACAATTATAATAATCTGAAATTACAGAAAAATGAAATAACAGAAACAATATGAATAGAACTTGCAAACCGAGTCCTGCTATCGCAGTTTTCTTAAGAATAATTCGCTGCCTACCGAGGGTGTTGTAGGTATTCCACCGGCGTCACTCTCCCAAGATAAAACGGCTCCACGATCGTTGGAATACCACCAATGATCGGTTACGAGCGTACTCCGTCTATCTTTCTCTCTCTTGCAGTTTGCACTATAACCTGATAACTGTATTTCTCTTTTCTCACATTCTATCTGTTGTTTTTCCGTCTATTGCTCTCTTTTTCTGCTCTGTTTCGTCTCTACATCTTCCAATGTGAGATGACAGCATATATGGCCCTTCATCATAGAGGGAGTTACAGAAAAATCAATAGCAACTCGTGACTATTGATTTCGGAATTCAATTGTCAATTGAATGGCCAATTCAATTGCAATTGAATTCTGTTATTGAATTCTAGAATTCAATGACTAATGAATTCACATATTCCAACACTAATTAAAAATACAAAATAGAGAAAGTAATGGTTGAATAAAAGAGAAGACGAATCAATATTAAAATATTTGATAACATGAACACAAAAGAGAAAGACTCAATGAGTTGGAAAAAAAAAAAGACTTTGAGCATGATCATCCTTCCATTTTTAACATGGATTTCCTCACTACCACTCACGAGCTCACTACAACCAGTTAATTATTACCTCTCTCTCTATCTTTCTCCTTCTTCTCTCCATTTATGTCTGAACAATTATAAGAACAAACTCCAAAATGGTTTTGAAGATTATCAAGAAAACTCCTACCAAAACCACCGTAGACCAACGGAGCTGGCACCAGAAGAAGTCTCCGATCAAGAGCGTTGTCGTCATTTCCTCCATCATGGTTGCCTTCATCAACAAATCCATTCACACCTACCGCCGCCGCCTCATCATGATCTTCAACAAATTCACCCAAATCGGCACTCCTCCGACAAAGAAAAACCCTAAAAGGTACGGCTAACAGATCCTCCCACAAACCCTGGCCGGCAATGGACGTAACAGTCCTCGCAGATTCGCAAGACACCACAATCGCAATCACCACCACTATCGCAAGGCACCATCATGGCCATAACAAAACACCACCATCACAAGACACCGCCGTCGCACAACCTCTAATGGAACCCCTTCCCTTCTCCTTTCCCATCTGCCCTCCCACTTTGATGGATTACAGTATAGAGCAACCTTCCCCCTTCTCTTGGGCACATTTACCCTGATACCCAAGTTTTTGAACTTAATTAAAAAAATAAAAAAATTTAAATTTTATTTTAAATCTATGTAAAAATATGTTTGTTAAATACGTTGTTTTTTTTTACAAAATATGTTTTTTAAATTGCCAATTATTTGACAAAAATATATTTTAAATATATATTTTTAATAATAATATTTTCTTTATAAATATAATTTATCTTGAAAACGTTATTAATAACAACAATTTCAAATATTTAAATTAAAAACGTTTTTTTTAATAACGTTTTCTTTTAAAACCCTTCCCCATTTGCTGTTTGGAAAACCTTATCTTTATTTTTATCACACTATCTATCAAATAAAAAAATATAGTGTACTTATTTTTATTTAATTTTTAAATATATTTTTATAATTAAATTTATTTATTACGTCGTCAATTTTCTTATTTATAAAAAAAATTAGATTGATTTGATACCTATAACTAAGTGATTAAATAATATTTATTTAAAAGTTTTTTTAATTATAATTTTTATTTATTTATTTATAAAATAATATTATGCGATTACTTAACTACAAGTATCAGGTTAATCTAAATTTTTATATGGATAACAAACTTATCGAATTCTACGTAATAAACAAATTCAATTATAAAAATATATTCAAAAATTAGATAAAAAAATATACACAAAATGTATTTGTATATAACTCCTTGAACTGACTTACTAAAAATATGAGCGGATCCTATGCTCCTTGAGATATCATTAAAACGCAGTTATCAAACACGTCCGGTAGTTTTTTTGATTTAATATAAAAAACGTAAATATTAATAACATTTTTGTATTTAAATCAAAAAATATGAATATTTTAAAAGCGTATTTAATAAAAACGTTTTATTTAAAATTAATTAAAAATGTATTTGTTAAAAATATTTTATGTATTAAACCAAAAAATATATATGCTAAAAACATTTTTATATTGTTATTTTTTATTTTATAATATTGTGTGGAGGCTAAATTTAAAACGTATTTAGTAAAAATATTTTTTTATTAAAATATAATTACTAAATACAATTTTACGTAACTTAAAAATAAAGTTTAAAATTTTTTATTTTATTAATTAAATTTTAAAAATAACTTATTAAGGTAAAAGAACCCTTCTCTTAGCTGTCCCTCTATCTCTTTCTCTCTCTAACCAGTTAGGAACTTTGAGTTATTTTTATTAAGAAAAATTAATTATAGGGGTAAAGAAATAAAATATCATTTTTTTGTATGTACCGTCTATCCGAAAAATTTGACAAAGAAAGTTATTATTATTTCAAAGATCTGGGGAGAGGTCTTTATATTTTTTTCTAAATTTCAAAAAAAAGTAAATATAATTTACATTAAAGAATTAAATTGAGCATTCTTTAAAAAAAAATAAGAACTAACATAAGTGTGTAAAATGAAAAAGTTTTTTTTTTTATAAGATTTTCTAGTTTTAAAAATATATGATTTTCTCTTTTCTACTTTATAAAAATAAGAAAAATTATTTTTTTGTAAAAATGAGGAATGTTCATTATTATTTTATTTTTTATTTTCACATTCAATTGATTTTATTTTATAGATCTTGATGGAAAAGTTTTAAAAATATAAATATTATTAAAATAAATATATAACAAATTTTATAAAATTTAAAAATTTAAAAACGCAAACCAATATTTTCTTTCTCTTTGTTATTTTGTTCTTCTTCTCTTCTTCTTTAAGGTTCTCTATTTTCTGTAGTTCTATATTATACATTATTGTAAAATGTTGTTACTTCTTTAAACTTCAAACTACTAATTCTAATTTTATAAAATTTTTGAATTGTTTAAATTTAATAATAATACATGTCTTCTATGTTAACATATTTATTTTCTTAATAATTAAAACATTGTCTTAAAAGATATTTGACTATCTCAAATTAGAAAATATATATATTCAATATAAAATTATTTTCTTTAAAAACGCATGTTTTAAATTATACATAAAATGTCCCACTAATTTATCTTAAAAGGTATATGACTCTTTCAAATTAGAAAATATATCTATTTATTATATTATAAAAAATTCAAATATCTTTGTGTCTAAAAACTCTCAATTCTTTTTTTTATTTTTTTAAAAAAAAATCATATGTCATCAGGTGATTGGTCCAAAATTTAATTGTTAATTAACATTAATTATTCAATTATATCCTAAATTAATTATATTTGAATTTATGTTAACATATTTACTTTCTTAAGAATCAAAATATTGCCTTAAAAGATAATTAACTATCTCGAATTATAATATATATATTCTATATAAATTTATTTTTATTCAAAGAACGTTTCTTAAATTATTGATAAAATGTCTCACCGATTTGTCTTAAATGCAATTCAACTCTCTCCAATTGAAAATTATATCTATATGTTATCTTATAAAAAGATTCTAATACCTTTGTGTTCAAAAACCCTCCATCTATTTTTCTCAAATTTTTATTTTTTATTAAGAAAATTCATATGTCGTTGTGTGGTTGATCCAAAACTTAATTTTTAATTCGTATTAATTGTTCAATTAATTTAATTGTAGCTATCTAATTAAATACATAGTTTGAAATTTTGAATTCGATACTTTTAAATCAAGTACATATCGCCGTTATTTTAAATTGATTTATAAAAAAAATCTATTACAAAAAAAAAATTCTCAATTGAACTAAATCAAATATATTTTCTCTAGCAATTTGAATCAGATTTTGAAAAAATATATTTTAAAAAAATATGTTTTCAAAATATAAGTTATACTAATCAAAATAAATAAATTTTAAAAATACTTATAGCTTATTATTATTGAATCTTTAATTAATACTGCAATATAAATGTATTATCTCAAATACGCATATTTCTACATTAAAATCAACTAAAATATTAATAATTAAAATTTAAACATAATATTATATATTTCCAGCACTACTACTAATTTTTCATAAATTGTAGTTATTTCAAAAGCATTAAATCTAAAAAATTTATTATTAATAGTACTACATTTTATATATATATATATATATATCACATGTTTTAGAATATTACGGTTAAGTTATCAAATAATATAACAATCTTTATAACATTAATGATTAAATATACTAATTTTGTTAAAATTGAATTTTATAATCTTATTTTTAGCAAACTTTAGACCAAAATAAATGTGAGAACCACCCGTCTTCTGAGTTAGGTCTAGGGTGCTACGTGTTCTCCTCCACAAGAAAATAAACAGCGTATATTCATTCGCAAAAATTCAATAAGAGGTGAATAAAAATTTGATGTTCAAAGTTATTACTTGAACATGAATTTTGTTAAGTTTAATGAAAGTGTAAGATTTCAATCCCACATTAAAAGTTCTTGAAGAATTTAGTGGGTATATATAAACTAGAGTTGAATTAAGGGGTGTGCCCCTTGGGGATATTCAATTTTGTGGATGGGGGAGAACTTATTCAACGGTGGGTTTGACCCATTTCACACGCATGCGTGCCATTGCCGCTGCTATTCGATCGGCCAAGTTCGGGTCGTGAGGCGACCTGAGTAGCTTATATATTTTTAGAAAAATTTTATTTAAATTGTTATTTAAATAAAAGTTTCAAAATTCAAACTTTAAAATTTAGTTACTTACTGTTAACTCAACGGGTCAAAAACTCAACGATCATTTTTCGAAATGGAGCACTCGAACACCATTCATCCAGTGTTCGACACTCGCAGGGTACTTGAGCACCAAAGGCTCCTCGTGAACTCCAGTGTAGGACACTCGCTGAGCATTTGAGCATCGACAACCAAAAGTGTGTTGTAAATTTGAGCATCAAAGGCTATATAAACCTTCATATTGCACGAATTTGGCATCCATCTTTTTTTCTTTCATTGCATTAAAAGTGTGTTGTAAATTAAAGAGATTGACAGTACAAAATATTTAATCAGTTCGTTGTACTTATAAATTAGAGTGCTTCTTCTCCGGATGTAATCATTGTATTATGAGATATTGACGTCCATGAAGCCCATTAGCACCAGTGTAGGAGGACGAATCTATCTTAAGGAAATAGTGTTCAATACTAGCCTTGATTATCTGCATATTTCGAGTTTTGCGTATATTCATAAAAATTTATTTTAAGTTCTTTGTTTTATCTGGATTTTTTTTCTGTTTGTTTTGACAGTATAATATTGGATTTTTTTATTAAACTTTTATTTTTGACATTAATTTTGTTCATCAATCTTATCTAACAAATTTTTATAAGAATTTTATATGCAAAAATTTATATACTACAATTTCGTAAGGTCCAATAAAAGATAATTTTTCATATTCTATATGTTTTAATAAAAAAATCTTTAAAATACTATTTTATTATTTTTTAATTAAATTTCCATGCATTGCATGAGTTTATGCTAGTTTTTATTCTCTCTCTCTCTCTCTCCTTTATTTTCTTTATCTTATTCAAATTAAAATCTCTCTCTCCTTCCTTTATTTTCTTTATCTTATTCAAATTAAAAAGGGATAAAACAATCCAAATAAATTATTAAATTTAAAATTAGAACCTAATAAAGTAGTCAACTTGTCAATAGGATATATTCATAAAGAGGTAGCAAAAATATGACTTCACACTAATTAATAATATTTTTATAATAAAAAAATAATTTATAGTAAACAAATAAGAACCTTACTAGTTTAAATTTAAAAATTAAATCCAACTGAATGATGAATGCAGCATAACTTCTTGATCAATCTCACGTGCAACTCCACGTGAGCAAGATTGACATAAATTTTTAGATTGTTAGTTTTTGCGCTTGGCACCTCACTTGAGCAATATGAAAGAAATTTGCAAGTGACTTTCGAATTCGTCTACTCTTTCATGTGGATGAAGGGGTGCTAGAAAATTGAACTGCACAGCTGGATCTCCTTTCTTAGTCGGGTTTGGTGTTGGTGCAGCCTGAATGTTATTTCCTTCGATCGGGTTGTAACCTCCGACTGGGTTATTACCTTTATTTGGCAGGGGTAGAGGGCTCTATTGTCTTGTGTGTGAGATGCCTACGAAAGGCTGATGAGGCAATGCTGGCGGAGGAATTGGGCAGGTGGCTAATGTTCAGACTAAAATTTTTAGTTCCTTCAATTGTTGCTTCATTTCATTAAACTCTTTAGTGGAGATGGTTACCGTGTCTGGCTCGGAATTTTGTCCTTGTTCCTCCATCTGGCGGAGGAACTGGCCAACCATTTACCCTTTCTCATCGAAGCAATCTTGAAAATAACGAGAGGAAAACTCATGCTATGATGATAGTTATTAAAAAAAAACTATGCTATAAAAAGAAACACATGCTCAATTGAGATAGGTGCGAGAGAGGCAGAGTAGAAATTAGACACAACAAAAATATCGAGCCATTACCGTTTCATTCATACTGAATTCACCACATTGTTAGAGTTATTTACTAAAAATTATGCATCAAATGTTTTATATTATTTTTATTTATTAATAAAAATTATTTTTTTATTTTAATAAAAATCTGTACGAGTAATGTATATATTTTATTATTTATTTAATATTCTGTATATATGTCTTTTATTTTACATAGTAGTTAATCTAGTGTATAGAGTTCGGCTTACATATGAAATACCAGATTATCGGTCCTTATAGAATATAAGTTTATAGTTCATAATCTTAGATGAAATTTGACACAACATCGGTACGAGTGTAACACAGTGTTTTAGTAAGTCTGTTTTGATTACAGGAGACGGTATAGTTTCACTATAGTTCCAACTCATTGTGCTAGTACACTTTGTGTATATTGAATATGACCGTGTTGAAATAATTAATTTTATACTGATTATATAAATTAATTTACACACATGATTTTTATGAATGCTTATACTTTTAATTCCGAAATAATTATTAGACACGTATATTTAATGTCCGTTATTTTGATTTATTAGAGAGTGCAATCTTTTACGGGTCAATAATTCTAGTGAGTTGAATAACGACATTACATATATGGTAGATATTAATTATTAACAGAATTCATGTCCCGACTAGAGATTGATGATATCCCCTATAAAAAATTTATAAGTTTTAATTATATCATACAATACAGGTAGATTTTATAATTCAGCATATCAAATAAGTTAAACAAATGTCTTTAAAATTATGAAATTGGTTGATTAAATATATTTTTCAGTAATTTTCCTATTCTTCCTCTCAACAACTCCATTTTGTTGAAGGGTTCTAAGACTAGAGAAGTTATGGTTAATACCACTTTCATTACAAAATTTTTAAAATTTTTGTTTTTAAATTCTCTACCATGATTACTTCTGATACTTGTAATTTGAAAATCTTTTTTCATTTTGAATTCTCTAAAACAGTTTTACAAAAGAAGTAAATGTTTCATCCTTATAAACTAAGAATAGTACCCAAGTATATCTAGAAAATCATCAACAACAACAAAAGTATATCTCTTGCCTCCAAAGCTAAGAGTCATTGTTGAACCGAACAAATCCATGTGCAATAGTTGTAAGAGCTTAGAAGTAGAAATCACATTTTTTGATTGAAAAGAATTTCTAACTTGTTTGCTTTGTTGACATATATCGCAAACTTTATCTTTTTTAAATTTGATTTGAGGTAACCCAATCACTAATTTCTTTTTCAAAAATTTTGAAATCAAGTTATGTGTGCATGTTCAAGTCTTCTATGTCACAATCAACTATTATCACTCAAGACAGCTAAGAACTTAGTGTTATTTTTGAAAAGGTCATTTAGATTGAAAGTATAAATATTTTTATATCTATGACCCTAAAAAATAATTATGTTGTCAATTGAGTTTTCAATAACACACTCACCGTGATCAAAGACGGTTTGTGACCTTTTTCACAAAGTTAACTTATGCTAAGAAAGTTATGTTTCAAACCATCAACAAGCAAAACATTTTTAATAGAAGGGAAAAGAATTTTACCAATACAACCAATTCTTGTGATTTTGCCCTTACTATTGTCACCAAACATCACAATTTCACCATCTTTAGGCTTGAGAGATGCAAACATTGACATGTTACCTGTCATGTGTCTTGAGCAGACACTATCAAGATATCACATCTCCTCCTTGAATGAGGACTTGAGACACACCTATAAATGCAATCAAGTTTTGATTTTTGGTACCCAAATTTTCTTGGATCCTTTGCTATTAGTTCTATGTAGGTGTGTTCCCTTTGGAACCCAAACCCTCTTAACAGGTAAATCAAGAGATTTTCTATGTAGACAATGTATGACATTGTACCCATGCACATAACAATGAAAGCAATTTGCATTTGAGTGATTTGATGATGTTTTGACAAAAATATTGCTCAAGAACTCTTGTTTCTTCTTTGGTTGATATCCAATCACAACCTTGTCAAAAATACATTTTTTCATACCAAGAAATTCGTTCAAGTTTTCTTTTCCAAGTGTAAACTTATGACCAATTTTTGTAAGGTTTTTAACCTTTTCTTTTAAAATTTGGTTTTCATCATTTAAAGATAAAATCTGTTTTAATAGCAAAAGTTTCTCTTTTTTTAAAATTTTAATTTCACAAGATGAGAATAGAACTAACTTTTTAAGAATGAAATTCTTAGCAACCATTTTTTTCAATTCATTATGCAAATCTTCAAATACAATTTGAAGTTCTTCTAAGAAGACGAGATCATTAGTTATCTCATCATTTTCTTAGACCATGAGGTAAATATTAACAACTTTATTTTCTTTCTTTTCATCATCGGAGCTACTATCATCACTCTCACCCCGTGCAACTAACATAGCCTTCTTAAATCCCTTCTTGAAGAGCTTCTTGAGTTGGGGACACTCGGCTTTCACATGTCCAGGCTTCTTGCATTCATAGCATATGATCTCATCTTTCTTGTGATCATTCTTGAATTTGCTAGACTCACCCTTGAACTTGTTGAGTTCTCCTTTGTGCCTATCTTTCTTGAAGAATCTTCTTTTTCCTTATTTCTTATGTTTAAGAAACCTTTTGAATTTTCTTGTACTAAGGGCTAGATCTTTATTTTCGTCACTAGTGGAATCTTCATCAGATTCTTCATCAAGAGTGAAAGATTTGAAGGCAATGCCCTTCTTCTTTTTATTGTCATTTTTATAATCCATCTTGATATTCATCTTATAAGTCATGAGTGAT
>JAOTRH010199193.1:0-11306 GCA_034768845.1 Heliamphora exappendiculata | reverse complement strand
ATAAAATATTATCCATTTAAAACCATTTATTCTTAGAAAATGAATTATGAAAATCATCAAAATCAAATTAAAAAACCATTGGGCTAACAATATGCTCAAACCCCCTGAGCACTCGGCTTGAAGTCATGCGTCTTTAATCCTAGGCAGTAAATGGTTCACAGCGGGCATACGTTGAGGGCAAAATAGTTGTCCACCAAAACAATCGGTACCCATTTCCCTAGACATTTGACAATTAAATGTAATGGATAATTGTGGAATGGCCCCTATGTTGGAAAATCTCCATCACTAAAGGCTATAATATCGGATTGCTTCTCGGGTATGAACATTTTGACTAGCCGATCGGGAGAAATATCAATTGGTACATGTCCACACTATTCAAAGCATTTAGGACTGCCTATCGATGTTTGTGAGATTCTACAAGTAACCCTTAAATGCTTACATTGGCTTGCGCCTTCTTAAGCTATTTCAGAACTGCATCTTCCTCTTTATTATACTGTCTTTCTGCTCTTTCTGCCTGCTTCCTTGGTTCCTCTGTGTCCCTACTCGGTTGCCTCTTCTCTAGCTGCGCTAGCTTAAAATGTCTCTCGCTCCCTGTTAGATGCTCTATGTGCTCTTCGAGCTCCCATAGTTCTTCAAATTGGTCAACCACTTCTGGAATCTCAGCCACTGGACTCCCTTTCTCTCGAAAGGCCCAAAAAAGTCTGTGCTATCTTTCTCTCCTTTATATCCCCAGAAGTCGTCCTCAATTCCAATTATGTTTTGCGAAAACCAATCAAACTCTTTGTCGATTTCGACCACCAACTCAAAAAGTTGTGGTAGTGATACCTCATCAAATGGGTCTTCATAACTGTATTATGGGGGAGGGCCCCAAGGTTCCCACGAGCCTCCATGATCATGTGGTTCTTTGACAATCGGATGCTATTCTGGCGCATCCTCTCTTTCATCATATTCTATATCTGTGAATTCTTGCTCGACCTCTTTTAACTCTCACATGTCGTTTTCTTCTTGATAATCCCATTTGAGAGAACATGAGATAAATCCCTCGGGTAGAGGTGTCCTTAATTTTGGCTCATGGAGAGGAATAATGTATATGGAAAGATCAAGCGCAGGATTTGTGATTCCCAACGAATTCACTTGGGGAGCAATTTCCTCTTTCTGCTCCTTCTCCTCGGCTTCCGTACTAACTAGTGAATTCTCTTCCTGCTAGCTCTCACTGTCAACATCCTTTTCCGATGAAGATTCTCCGTCTTTCTCCTTATAGCACTCTCTTACTTTTAATACTGTTTTCCCTGTGTCTTCCATTTTAAAACTCGGGTTAGCTTCCCTATACCAAACTGCCCCTCGATGCCAGGTTGTATCATCGCTCAGGACAATCAGGACATGCCACTTGACGTCAATTCTAGCTTCTTCCAAGTCATCTAATGCCTCAAGACAGGCCAGAACTTCCCACAGTCGTCTAATTTTTTCATCTCTTCATCATTACCAATGACAGGGAGGGGAACTTTCTCCTTGTGGACGATAAAGATCTAGAAATTATCAAAACCATCATTTATCGGATCCTGAATGAGGTCATCAAGTAGCAGTACTTTTGGAACGAATGGTGGAACTATAATTGGCTTTGCTTCCGTTGCGGAGACTATAAATATCGTGGGGTCAAATCTTTTCGATTTTCTTTCAACGGCATTCATAATTTGCTGGTTAGCATGGTTCAGCAGAGGGTTGGTGTGAGATTTGATTTATGTACAGTGGTAGGCAAAGGGATTACTTTATTGTCAATCAAGTCTTGGATCTCATGTCGAAGCCATATACAATTGTAGTTAGATGACCGTGCCCCTAGTGAAAGACGCAGTACTAGGTAGGGTTATACCTGGGTGGCAAATGATTTGGAGGCATGGTCGGCTTTAAAGGCTTTAGAAAACCCTTTTCAATCAGATGACTAATGATGGATGCTAAAGGCACACTGAGTTGGGTGAAGGTTCTCTTTTGATTTCGAAGTGGATTTCGGACTGCCAGCTGAGTAGACGGGTTGGCCTGATTTGGGTTAGGATTCAACAAGTTCACTTCATAACTCTGACTTACAACATTAGTGGCATTATTCTGATTATTGGCATATGGCTTTTGAATCATTTTTTGACTCGGCTCTCCCTTCTCAATATCCCCAGACTGCAAAGCGACCTCTATCTATACCCAAGCATCGAAAACCTGCTCAAATGCCATCAATGGTTATGTGATCAGATACTTGTAGAACTACGGTTGTAGGTTCTTCACCACCATTCTTGCTTGCTCCTTCTCAGTGGGTCGATTTTCCATCTTAGCTGCCTTAGCCCTCCACCGAGTTAGAAACTCAACAAAAGATTCTTTGGCCTCTTATCGGGTTATCTCAAGAACCCGGGTGGTGACATCGAGCTGGATGTTGTAGTTGTACTAATTGACAAATATAATAGCAATGTCCTCCCATGTTTTCGTCTTTGCAGCATCGAAAGACAGAAACTATTTCTGAGCAGCTCCTAACAAAGATCGCTAGAAAAGTTAGGCTTTCAACTGATCACTGATACCCTTCGGCAACAAAGTTTCCACATACATTCTCAAATGGATCATTAGGTCTCTGATCCTGTTAAATTTCTCCATATCAGGCATTTTGAACTTCTCGAGCAATTTAGCATCAGAGAATAAATAAAGACCCTCGACATCTAGCTTATAGTCCTCAACTCCTTGAGCTTTCCTCAAAATCTTCTCCAACTTATCAACCTTATCAGACAAGATCGACTCTTTGGTGGCCTAGATTTCTAGGATCTCCGGCCAAATAGGTTATACAACTGCTAGTTGGGCTACCTCAGGTCCTACATTATCATCCTAAATATTATCTCCTATACCATTCTCAGGGTCATTCATAACAACCGCATTAGAGTCAGCGACCTAGGTCTACAAAGCTTGGATTTGAGCCTAACACTGAGTCTGGATCCTAGCCTGATTTATTACAGTTGTACTAACTCCTTCAATAGTCCGTTGCAATTCTAAAATTGCTCTCATCATATCAACTATAGTTAGCTCTAAGTCTGCCATCAACAATCTCAACTGATTGGTACATCTGAGTCTTCTGCTCGGAGAACGGGCCCAAGTGTGTATAGGTTCTTCTCTTCTCAATGCTATTATCCCAGGTCTTTGAACTAAAAGGACTCACATAAATCGAAAAACTTGTTAGCTTGGTCTATCCTCAAAACAACTCACTGTCAATGACGAATCGAAAGGATAAAAAACTAAACCTAAATAGGGTGCTAACTATGCAAACAAATGCATCCATATAAAGAAAATCACATAACCATAAAAGATTTATTGATCCTAAAAGAAGGGTTCTAAGAATTTATATACACATGAAAAGGCTAGTAGGTCTTCACTTAGTGTACCTTCTGAATAGGGTCAAGAATATACCTCACAATACTAGGAATGGTGCAAGGCATGGTCAAACAGTACGCAATAACTCTTTTTACCATAGTTATGAAAGCATGTGGCCAGGAAGCTTGCTGGCTTCCCTGACATAGCCCCGAGATAGTAAACTAATCGGGGTATAAGGTAGGCGGTGCGGGAGTTTGAGAACCAAGCACACAAATATACAAATACAAATGCGAATACATATAAAAAGTTTACAACAAGAACTATTGACATTTCAAGTCTAGCCCTCTCGTGATTTTATTTGAAAAACTAGTCCCCAGCGGAGTAGCTAGAAAAAGCTGCGGATACTTTGGGTCGCACGTGGGGGATGCACGGGATATCTATTGTTATTAGAAAAATATTCTTTTTTCAAAAAAAATAAAAATCCAAGATATCGAACATCCTTTTTGAAAAGTGGAGTCGCTTCTTAGTTTTTTAGAATATGTAACTAGAGAAAAAAAGAGGGTTCGAGGGTTAGAGTACAAAAAGAAAAAATGTTAAGCACCTTTTTCGCCCAACCATTAGATTGACCTCTACTTTGTCAATATTAGTTCTTGTTGTAAATTTTTTAAAAGTAACAAATAGGGAATAAGAGGTCAAAGAAACTTCAAACAAAAGTAATCAATAAAACAAAATCCTAACTATGATTCTTAGGGTCACGCAAATTGGTTATTATTTCTAAATATACCACATGTATTATTTGAGCAAAGCAAAGCGAAGAATATGTAAATAAGCAATAAATAAACAAACAAATGCCTAAGGGTTCTGCAACAATGTTTCTGTCCCTAACATGTTGTAAACAGGCTGTACAAAATAAGCAAAAGAGACTGAAACATCATATTTAAGCTACTGGTCATGCACAAAACACACGGTCGTGGTAACAATTGTTGCAACTGTGATAAAAATAGGATAACCGCAAAGAACAGGATAAAAATATCTCACGGCCGTAATAAATAAATATCGCGGCCATGGTTTTTTAAGGGTACAGAAAGGATATATGTATCTTACGTGGCCTAAAACAAGCCTAAATGAATAGGACATGCAGGACAGAGACCATAACCTATAAGTTTTAGGCTAGATCCACCATCTTTCACCATCTATACAAATAATAACTCAAAATAGAATATACATGATATTGAAATGAATAACAAAATGGTTAAAACACATTTTCATAATACTGGTTTCACAAAACCTCGTAGCCGTAATAACATGATATAACGATCATGACAAAAATGAAGAAAAATGAGGCGGCAGACATATTATCATATCCTTAGAACATACAGATATAATGTATATGGAATGAAAATCATGGCCCATTTAGTCTACACCAGATCTACCATTCATCACCCAACATAAAGACAAACAAAGGTACCAAAAGAAGAAATACTAAACAGGGCAATAAAATGATATACGAACTTGAAACAAACATATAACAGAGAGTTTTGAAAAGGGTTTTTGCATTTCTGGCCTTAAAATAATGTCACGACCACAACAACAAGATGTTGCGGCCGTTCATATAGAGAGACATCAATGTACTGGCGCATATAAAAAGAACACGGCCGTAACTGTGGGTTTAACAAAACATATGGCTGTGACATAAAAAGGTTATGACCATCATGTTTCAAAACCTTATAAAACTATTAATGTGTTTAATGTGCTTGTGAGTATCAAAGCAGAATGTAAACAAATGTAAGTATACGAAATAGAAGACTATGAATATACTACTATTAATGAAAACTTGAAGGAAACGAGTATTTATATTGAAATAAATGATAAACAAGCAATAAAACAATAGAAATCTTATCCACAACACCCTCGGGGGAAGAAGGTGTGGGTTTAAGAAGAGTCGTGGTGTCCTAAGATTACCTCGTGTGAGGATTCACCTCAAATGGCCCCTCGGTGGTGAGAATATGATACCTCCAAGCCAATATATGTACTCCAAGAACCCCTCCGAGACAAGCAAGAACACAAGCGAGACTAGAAAAGTATGGGATGGATGGGAGAATATCGAATGGGAGAATAATTTGACAGAGTTTGGGCCTCCATGTATGTTTCTCTCTTATTCTGCTTGGAATTGCCACCTATTTATAGGCAAGGCAAGCAACACAGACCCCTTAAACAAAGAAAGTCACGGCTTGATTTAGGATTTTCAAAAAGGTTACGGCTGTGTAAGTAAGGGCACAGCCTGTTCTAGAGTTTTCAAAAAGGTGGTGGCTATGTGGATAGAAATGTCACGGCCTGAAGGGTTTTTAGGATTTTAGCCACATTTGTGATTTTGCTTGCTTGAGAGTATCTTTGAGCATGATTCTCATATCTTCGTCATTTGGGCGCATTCGAGATGGATGTCTAAGATTCGACTTGATCATATTGGGATTTCTACAGTAAACCCTTCCTTCGGGTTACCCCTATAAAAGAGTACTTTGGGGGGCTCACCCATCGATATTTTTAAAAAAAACTGAAAATGTGTGCTCTCCATGCTACAGAATGGATATCTATCCATTAGGCCTCACGTGGCCCGATTGTTCCAGGCTTACAACTTCTTTAAAAATAGTCCACCAATTGTTTTCGTCTATACCCTTTTTGCTACTCCCTTTTTGCTCTTCGTCTCCACCGATTGCCTTTGTCTCCGTCGATTGTCGTCATTTCCACCCCTCTTTTTTTCTCTGTTTCTCTATCCCTCCCTCCCTCTTTCACCTGACGCCCTTCTCTCCCATACTGTAATGACGTGCCGCTGCACCACGCCCCGTCCACCACCCTTCGCATCTATCATCATTCGCTGCAGCAGTCACCGACCTTGATCTTCTTCCACTGTACAGCTAGGGTGGTTTCTATGTTGCCAAGAATAAAGTAATCTTCCCCCCCCCCCCCCTCTCCTTTTCTCTATAGCTGCATCTACATTTGTATTTATTCTTCGATCTGTAATTTTTTTTGTGTCTAAGCTATCTATTTTAATGGTCTAATCTTCAATCTTTCTGGTTTTGTTCTCTAATTTTGTGTCACTTGTGTCTGATCTACAATTTTAAGGGCTAATTTGTATTTTTTTTGTTTGAGTTTTTTTTTTTTTTAGTCCGATCTTCATTTTTTTTAGTTTTGTTATGTATTTTGCTGTCACTTTATCCTATATTTTTTGGCTGATCCTCAAAGCTCTCTCTCTCTCTCTCTCTCTCTCTCTCTCTCTCTCTCTCTCTTGTTTGATCTGTATATTTTCCTAAGTTTTATTACTAATTTTTAACTCATTTTCTTTTCGTTTGATCTCTTTTTCTATTTCTTTTTGTTCTATTTTTCCTTTAAGTTGCTTAATTTGTGTTGATCAATTAAATATTCCAATTGTTCTTTTTGACAGCTTAAACCCATTTGGTGAAATTTGATAGAGCCAATGTAAAGAATAATAAAGAAATGTTAGTCTTGGGAGGTAAATTGTGTGCTGAAATCCATTTTCTTACCATTTTGGCTGTAATAAAGCTAGGACAATAATAGAAGTTAAATAATAATGTCGAGTTAGTTGTTATGACTTAGGGTAGTAGTAGTTTAGTTTCACCTAATTGGAAGAGCACAGATGGAGAGATATGGATTGTGTGTTTGCTAGAAGAAATGAAGAAGCACATGGATGAATGGAAATATTGGTAAATTATTTTCCAATGGACAAATTTTGGTCATGTATATAGCATGAAAGGTTTCGCCTTCATTGTTTTTCTGGATTTTTAGGGTTATACTGCAAGTTTATGGTATGATATCCCTAGCCTTTGACGCCTGTATTGGTGGTATAATGATATACTTTATGGCCCATGGAATTCAGTTATTTTGGATCTACGGTCATTTGAAAATATTGGCTCTCAACATTGTCATCAGTTATCATATGCTATACATCCATTTGTGTGTGTGTGTGTGTGTGTGTGTGTTTGTTTGTAAGACTGATCTTCTTTGTTATATTTACAGGGCTCACGATTTTAGAAGTTTTGTTGCAAGTTTTTTGTCTGTTTTTTAGCTCTCAGCATTCGATGGTGTTAGCCTTAATTTTGTGTATTTAATTTTCAGTTTTATGTACATTTTTCAATGCTTACTTTCTGCAATGAGAAAAAACTATTATACGATTTGTTGTGTTTTTTACTATATTAATCACGTGATTTGATATCTTTACAGAATATATATCTCTAAAATGAGTTATGTTTACGTTTTTGAATTGCAGATGATCCAAGTGTATTACTTTTTATATTAATTTTTTTATCGATGTTGTAGGACTTCAACTTTTCTAACATTATTTGTCCTAAGAAAGGCTCCAATCAGTGTTAGCTAACTACATAACATTTTTTTAATTTTGACCAGTGATAAGTCTGTTGTGATATATTAAGTTTTTTTTTTCTATTTTTTGTTTTTTTATTGACCAACTTCTTTGCCAATATGCAATTAAAACTATAAGACTTAGTTATATAACATTTTTATATGAATGTTTTTACCCCAAGTGAGTAGGATTCAATTGTTTCGCTCATGCTGTAAATTAATGAAGATGAAGCTTGCCGGTGTTAACTTCATGTCATGACATGAAATATGATTACTGATATTTACAAAGAGATTTAGTATCATGTGGCTTGTTGGTGTTAATTTTCTAAATTCTATGATAAATATTCAAAATGTTTTGAGCCTAGAGAACTGTGGATGACACTTGCAGTTCTTTAACCTATCTGTTAGTTAATTTTAGTTGACCTAATAGAAAAACATAAATTCAGTTAAAAATTAAAATTAAATACCAACTTTATCCTTCTCTTCATACCCATCTACATCTACCCAGTCTACCCAGCCCCGTCGCTCCCATCCCAACCCCCTTCTTCCCAAACCAATTTGCACCCACCCCGGGCTCCATCACCATCTCCAGCAATGAAAAGCATGCCTCCACCTAGTGTTAATGATTTAAGAAAAATGGATGATTAATCATCGCCATTGTCATCATTGTCGGCTCAAATGTCTTAGATCATAAACTATTACATAGTTTCATGGAACTCCGAATTCTTTGGTCCGTCGGCGGCAGTTGAAGTGACAGCGTCGCCCTTGGCGACAACGCTTGGGCAAAACCAAGCATTTAGAGTGGGGGGACTAAGTACTTGACGTATATGTACATACATACATATATGCATTTTATACATTTTAAAAAAAATATTTGAATTATTTTATATGCAGTAGAATAGAAATATCGTCAGCTGTTAATTTATTTTAAGTTGGATAATCGCAAGTAATAATAAAAAATAAGTTAAACACACAAAAATGAGGCTCGCAATTTTTTACTTGAAAAACCGAACCCGATTAAAAATTACAGGACTAATCCAAGTCCAGATAAATCAAGTACTATACCAATAAAAAGTTACAAGACTACTTACAGACTCAAATCGAATGCTCAACCTAGACGCCTTAAACTTCGCTTCTCAAATCTATATGCACCGTTCTCTGTACTTATTCACCAACCCACCGAATCTTCAGTATTTCCTAAAAGTATCAAATCATCAATACTTCACGCCGATGAATTCACTGA
Source organism: Heliamphora exappendiculata (assembly GCA_034768845.1). NCBI lineage: Eukaryota > Viridiplantae > Streptophyta > Magnoliopsida > Ericales > Sarraceniaceae > Heliamphora > Heliamphora exappendiculata. Next base: position 2,356 of record JAOTRH010199193.1, on the reverse strand, counting down.
TAGCAACCTTAAGAATCCAACAAAGGTAATCTTAGAAATCCAACTAAGATAAACAAGAATGAACTTGTAACTGTTGAGACCCGAACACTTAAGAGAATTAGTCTTCAATTTATTTTGCCTATTTACAATGTATCTCTCCGTATATTCTAAACTCGAGTATATAACCCCCTATTTATAATAGGATAAACCAAGAAGACTCTCCTAGTTAAAGAAAGACTCTTCAAAAAATTTCATTCAAATTAAAACACTACTTTTGGGAGTCCAAAATAATTTCTATTGAGATAATCACCACCCGAGAGAACCTAGACTCCTCGAGCGATCAACTGTGTTTGTAAAATTCTTCTGTTATATCAAGGCATGAATTCCCTTACTCACTCCAAATAGGATTTTGTTATGAAACATATTCTTGATGTAGAATAAATTCTGAAGCTCTACTTTCAGAGCTGTGCTACGCGTACTCAAAAAAAATAACCAAAATATTTGACCGAATCAAACTTAGCAAGCCTGTGCAATCCTTAGCTTCATTTTTAGACACTGTTTGGAATTTTGTTTTTTACTTTTTTTTCCTCCTTTTCTATTTTTTTTATTTTTTAATCGGTTTAAATTTTTTAATTTTTTGTTTCTTCATAATAAAACGAATTTAAAAGTATAATTATTTTAATTAAAATTAAAAAAAGTTCACTAAAAACAAAAATTATTATAAAAACATTAAAGTGGTTTTTTTTAATGATTTTTTTAATTTTTTGATTAATTTCTCATTCATAAGTTATTCATTTTATTTGAAAATAAGAATGATAAAATATATATATATATATATATATAATTTCTCATACTAAGTTTTAAAATATTTCTTATTTTTTCTTTAAAAAAATAAAAAAAAATATTAATGTAATTAGTTTTTTATCAATACATAAGTGCTCATATGTGAAATTTCTTACGCTCTGCATTAAGGTATGAGAAACTTCCCATACTATACATCTTCTAGAAATTATTATGTTATTGTGTTTAGTAATATAAATGTGAAAAATTTGAAAAAAAAAATTCATACATGACTATATTGAAATTTTCTTATTTTAAAAAAATTTTCATTCATAAGTGTTCATTTACTCAAAATTAATAACAACAGAACTGAAAAAAAAATGTATGAGAAGCTTCTCATACTATATTTTAAAATAATTCTCATTTTTCATTAAAAAATAACAAAAATATTAGTTGATAAGAAGTTTATCATATATCACTATCTAACAATATTCGCATATACATATCTATTATGAGAAACTTATTTTACTCAGATTTCAAAATATATCAAAAGTTTCCTATATGTCACTATATAAGAATATTCTCATTTACGTAGTGAGAAATTTCTTATACTCAGATTTCAACCTGTATCAAAAACTTCTCATATATCAGTATATGGAAATATTTTCATATATATACGTACTGTGAAAAAATTTTCATACTAAGATTTTAATGCATATGAGAAATTTCTCATATATCATTATATGAGAATATTTTCATATACATGCGTACTGTGATAAATTTTTATACTCGCATTTCAAAACGTATGAAAAATTTGTCATTTATCACTACATGAAAAGTTTCTTATACTTAGATTTCAAAATGTATAAAAAATTTCTCATATATCACTATATAAAATATTTTTATATACATACGTGCTGTAAGAAAACTTCTCATATTCAGATTTCAAAACGTATGAGAAGTTTTTCATATATCACTATGTCAAAAAAATTTCATATACCTGTGTACTGTAAAAAATTTCTCATACTCATATTTCAAAACGTATGAGAAATTTATCATAAATCACTATATGAGAATATTCTCATATACATACGTGCTGTAAGAAATTTCTCATACTCATATTTCAAAATGTATGAGAAATTTCTCATATATCACTATATAAAAAATTTCTCATAATCAGATTTCAAAATGTATGAAAATTTTTCTTATATCATTATATGAAAATATTCTCATACACATACGTATTGTAATAAACTTTTCATACTCGGATTTCAAAACGTATGAAAATTTTTTCATATATCACTATATGAAAATATTCTCATATATATATATAAGTACTGTGAGAAATTTCTTATACTCATATTTCAAAACGTATAAGAAATTTTTCATATATCACATTATGAGAATATTTTCATACATCCATGATACGAGAAATTTTTCGCTCATATTTCAAAATGTATAAAAAAAATTATCATATATTACTATTATATGAAAAGTTCTTCATTCTTTCAAATTTTATCATTTGATTTAAATTATTCTAAATTTCAATTAGAAAATAAAATTTTATTTTTATAATTCTAATTTTATTTTTAAAATT
>JAOTRH010199182.1:0-11307 GCA_034768845.1 Heliamphora exappendiculata | reverse complement strand
AAGAAGATCCCTCCGGCGACGGTGACGCGAGTCGCGCGACGGCAGCAGCGGTGACGCGAGTCACACGACGGCGGACAGCTCAGATCTCGGGCGACACGATGGCAGCAGCGGTGACGCGAGTCACACGACGGCGGACACCTCAGATCTCGGGTGACGCGAGTCGTGCGACGGCAGCAACGGCGACAGCCTGAGGCAAAGGGAGAAAGCAGGCGACGGCGGCGTGTCCCGGGACGGTGTCGGCGACGGGATGCGACGGCAGCAGCGGCGACGCGAGTCACACTACGGCGGACACCTCAGATCTCGGACGACGCGAGTCGCGCAACGGCAGCAGCGGCGACGTACTGAGGCGACTGAGGCGAACAGCAGCGGCGTGACGCGAGAGGGCAGGGGGCTGAGAGTACTACAGGCCCCAAGAATGTAGCTTTGATACCATGAAAAAATTGAGAAGAGAAAATAACTGTATATATTTTCTGTCTGTTGAAACTGTACAATATATGGCATATTTATAGGCGAATATGGATAAACAATAAAGAAAATCAAATCAGAATAAAATCAATCTAATCAATCTAATATTTCAACAATTTTAACTGCCAAAGACTATAAGTTTGTGTTGATTAAGGTTTATCCATCAGTATCTGACGAGGAGATGACCGAACAAAAAACTTAGACTTATTAAAAATGATAAAAAACTAATCGAATAACTAACTATTACATTTTTGTGTGTGAGCCACACAAATGTGTAGGTGAGATTAAAATGAGACATTGCTCTCCTAGAACAAGGAATAATTTTTCGTATCTGTATTTGCGGCTGGACTTTAGGTGCACCCGTTTACACTAATGAATGCTTTTGTTTTGTTGGCCCATATGTCCCCTTTTGTCAAATTTCTAAATTTCATGTTGAACAATAAAAAGACTTTTAAGGGATCGTGGACTTGGTGGACAACTATTTTTACTTGTTTTTTTGTTTTTTTATGTTTTTTTGGTTTGTTCAGATACCGCAAAAAAATATAAATTGTAAGATAATAATTTTTTGTGAAAAATTATTTTGTAAAATAAATCATATAAAAAGTATAAAATTATGAATCACACGAGACTTAAAAATATTTTTTTCTATTAATTCTTTTGCAAATTAAACTGATAACGAAAATTAATTCCTTTATTTTTTTTTCTTTTTACTTTACTTCACATTTCATATGAATCATTGTTTTGTATAATTCTTTTAACAACAGAACAGAGCCTTGGCGCCAATGTTTTTTTTTTTTTTTGGTGGTTATTTTAGTTAAAAAGTTTTAAACAGAAAATAGTTTGTTTGGTTTGGGTTGAAAGTTTAGATTCCGTTGGGTAACAGTTACTATTTTTTTATTTTTTACTAATAATAAATAGAGAAAAATAATTTTATTTATTTTTAATAAAATAAAAATAAAAAATACATTTGGCAAATACATGTCTTTTGAGTGGAAGTAGTGACCAAGTAGGGTGTAAGTAGTAGGTGGAGATAATAGTTAATGAGTAAAATGGTGATAGAAAATAATTGCGATAATAGTTACTAAACGTTGAGTATAGGTGAAAGTTACTAGAGATGTAGTGGAGGTGACGAGGGGTGGAGGGAGGTGGTTGCTGTATATGGTTGTCGGAGATTGCTGGAGGCAGGAGATCAATAGAGTCGAAAGTAGTGGCTGAAGGTGTTTCTCAACGATGGTAGCAAGATATGCTAATGGTCGAAGATAATGAGGAGAGAGACAGAAAGGTGAAAACATATTATTTTTGTTTACATGAATTTAATATATCTCAAAAATCATTTATATTTTTTGAAACCAAGAATAGTTATTAAATGTATTTTTGTTTATAATTTACGAAAATTAAAAAAAAATACAGAGAAAACAATAAACGTAAATCTCATCAAACGGAGGCTGAAAACTAGATTTTCTAAGTAAAATTGGAACAAAAAAAAAAATCTGTTGACAATAGTGGAAGTTTTCTAAATTTTTTGATTTAAATTGACCACAGTCCCTAAAATTTAAGTGTAATATTAATGAAGTTTAAATTTGACTTATTATATATAAACATGGGAATATGTGAAAAGAAAAGTTTAAGAAATTAACATTTCAATTTCTTGAATGAAAAATAGTGAAAATTAGATATAAACTTATCATATTTAAATGTCTTTTTTTCATTAGTTTATAGTAAAAAAAAAATTAATGGCATAAGTTCCTCATTATTTCTCTTTCTCGAGTGAAGTGAGCTAACCATCCTTTTTTAAGACTTGTTTACTTTCTCTTTGATTTTGCCTTCACATAATTTTTCATATATTCATTGATTCTATCATGAGATACTATTCAACAAATGTGTATATATATATATTCGTTACAATTCATATAAATATATATACTCATTATAATTCATAAAAATAAATAAATATATAAATGAAGAAGATCATATAATCAACTAGCCAGTAGCCAACATAGTAGCCACGTCAGCAAATAAGTGGCCAACTCAGTATCTAGAGCGACTGAGTGCCAAGATGGATCAAGCTCAATTAGATCGATTACTCAAGCTCAAGGAAGTGGGTAGCTCGGCTAGTAAGAGTTGAGTTGCACAAACCTCAAGATATAGTCATCTAACCTCATAGCCCGTGTACCTAGGCTTGACACCACCACTATCATGTTAGAGGCAATTGAATCACCATTAGAGTCAGGGTATTAAGAGTAGTTGGCTAGAGTCCATACAGAGCTTGAAAATAAGTGGAGCAGATCTGACATGACAAAAAGAATACTAAAATAGACATTAATCATGACTCGGGTTTAGCAGCTAGAGTGAGCAGAGAAAAGAAAACTTGACCCAGCTTAGGTCAAGTCAGAACAAATGACCCACCTCGGGTCAAGTCTATCTTTCACTATAAAAGGTAAGCAAACTACAATACGTGTATGCATTCACTAATCATAGAGTCAAAATTATGTTAAAATTCTCTCTTAACTTCTTGTATTTCTCTCTCTAAGCCCTATACTAATTTGGTCATTAGAGAGCCCTGTGGTTAAGCAACCGGCGGGATATTCTCATCCCTTTCTTGTACAGGTACACGTAGACACATTCTGAATATTTTTGACCAACGAGGATAGACCCATAAATCTCAATCTTTAACCCTCTACAACACACGCGCGCGCACACACACATTTAAATATTTAGCACTGCTTCTTGCTTTGAATTCTCTTCATTCGGCAAGGACCTATTACACACCCAATTAGACTTGGTTTAGTAATTTGGTTTTAAGTCAGGTTTTTTTTTTTTTAAATTACTTTAAGCTAAAAAGGCAAAGAATTCATTTGGTTAGAAAAAAAGTGACTTTTAATACATCAAAAAAATCAAATAAACTCAATGTAAAATTCTATAGTTTCCCTTCAACCTAAATAAGCTAGGATATGATTGTTTGGTTGAAATTTATCTAATTTAATATGTAAAAGAGTAAAATTAAAAAGTATTATGAGAAAAGCCAAAAAATCTAAAAGCAAGTAGGCTAAAAGTTAAGGGTTAAAAAATAAGACTTTTTAACTTTTTAAATTTTATGTTAAAAGCCAAAAAAATCAACTTTAAGTCGACTTGACACCGGTAGCCAAACAAGACATAAAAGTTGTGCCCACTAATCCTCCACCCCTGATTGGTTACACTAGCATTCTTGGCTTTTTAACTAAAAATATAAAAAAAAACTAACACAACCCATTTAACAAAAATACAAAAAAATTAAAAATTTATATAGTCAAATCAAAATATTAATTCTTAAGGTATTCTATTCAATCTTCTACTACATTTAAAAAATAATAATATTTTTTATTTATATTTTATTTAATAACATTACTAATTACATATAATTGTTATTTTTAACTATATATAATGATAAAACTATTTAATTTGAACAAAAAATAAAAAATTTAGCTTTTTACCTAAATAACTAATTTCAAAAAAATTAACTTAAAATTTAATTTACCAAATAAACAACTTTGAACTAAATTTAAATTTTTTAATAAAAAATTTAACTTTTAACCTAATTGTAGAGGCCGAATATATAATAGAGTTGGTGATGTCATCAAACGGTATCAAAGAATAAACGGGCAAACCAATTTTATACATTTTGGAAAATTATAAAGTGATTACAAATAGGTTTTGCAGATGAAAATGTCATGGGCAGTTGATTGTGATTTGGGGGGTTATTTTTGTTGAGATTTTAACATTAATTTTTAAACGCGAATTAAAATAAAAATATACACATATTAAAGAAAAAAATTACAAAATAATTTACGTAGTTCAGCATAGTTTGCCTACGTCCACGGGTATGAGAAATAATTCAATATAATCGTAGAGTATACAATTTTGAGATTAAAAATATCACAAAATTCGACACCCACAATTTAAGTCCTGAAACGAATTCTATTTTCCCGCTCAAGGATTATTTCTGTGCTCCTAATATTTTTCTATCTCTCTATATATCTCTACCTATTTAATTCAACTCTCCATATACGTATTAGAATTATAAGACTTATATGTATAAACAAACATTAAAACTCTAACCGTTATATAACTATGAAATCTTAAAATTCTAACCGCTATATTATTATGAAATTCTAATTATATGGATCGCAAAATACAAAAACACACCTTCAACAATTTTCTTGTTTGATGAAGTAGGCGAGTGCAGTGAAGAAATTATCATACAATAAATATATAATTAAAGAAAAAAATTTACTGTGATTACATTAAAATTTACAAGCAGTAAAATTTTACAAACAATAAAATTTATTTATAAATAAATAAATCTTTCGATTTATTTTATTTATTTTTTACTCTTTTTTTAATTCAATTTAGTTTTTTGAGATTTACGTATTGGTTGCACTAATTTTATTTTATTTTTATTTCTTGGGAGTTGTTTTCTTAATTTCAGTGAAAATTCATGCGATTTTTACTTAATTTCATGAAAGTCTCACTGTGAAATTTTTATTCATTTTAAATTATTCTTTCTTAAATTTTATACATTTCTTGCGATGTATGTATTAGTTGCACTAATTTAAAAATAATTATTATTTGGTGATTATTTTTGGAAAACTAGTTTTAATTCTATCTAAAGTGAAATTTATTTGAAAGGAGCGAGATTGATTGATAAAAGTAGGTTGCACAAATAAATTTATTAATTATTTTTTATAAAGATTTTGATATCCATCATAAATTTATTAATTAATTATATGTGAATTGAACTTCTAAAATAAGAATTATGGTATTTCAAAGTTTGTAGTTGTAGAATCTGATTTCATCGCCCGGTTCAGGTCTTGTAGTACTACTAGAGTCATTTGTGTAAAATATTATTTCTTAATTTAGTTGAGTGATATGAGAAGGGAAAAAAATTAAGAATTATTCTGATCAAATTAAATTCTTATAACAAGAGATTTAAAGCCAAATCACCCAAATAAATAAGACTTTTTAATTTTTAATTTTTCTGAGCAAAAAATAAAATTTTAACTTAAAATGAAATTAGGAGTTGCCTAAACAAAAAGTAACGCTGTGAATATCATGACTTATCACCGTCAATAACGAATTAAGCCTGCGTTTGGATTAATTTTTTTTTTAGAGAATTTTAGGCTTTTTAGCTTTTTAGTGTCAAATTATGACTTTTTTGTGAGAGAAAAAGTGAAAAAAATTTGACTTTTTGTGAAAATCCAAACAAAATGACTTTTTTTAGTAAAAAAAGCCAAAAAAAATCTGGCTTAAAAGCCAGGCCAAACACAGGCTAAGCCTATGCTTAAAAACCTGGCTTACAAGTCTCTTACTGCATTTCTAAATGCAAAACATAAGCAAGGTGCGAGTTTTGATCTATTGTGTTCTTCAAAACTTGCCTAGTCGCCTATTCTTTGGATTCATAAGACGTGAAAACCCTAAAATGTTATATGGAATATCTGGTAGTTAAATTTTATAACAGCATATAAACAGGTTACAGTATGGACCTGTGGAGTAAATAAGATATGAATTTCTAATATAATTATGAAATTATGCTTTAACCCCAAAACAATTTCATAAAATATAAATTATAATTCATTTCACTAAAGAATTATAATTGCACAATCGGCCTTATTATCAAAACTGTAGTATTCGAATTTTTATTATTAAATACTTATGTATTCTTCCCACGTTAAGATTATAAATACCTGCTGATTAAATTAAATTACTAACAATTATATTTAATCAGATTCTTCAAAATTTCTTAAGACTTTGCGCTTAACTTATTTGACTGCCAGATAATAAAATTCACTTATAGGGTTTGGCTCGTTCAAAACTTATAAGCTTCCTTAAATAGGTATCATCAATTTCGATTATTTGAAACGTGAATTTCGTCAATAATTAATATTCATCATATAATTAATATCGCTATATAACTCACAAATATTATAGACCCACATAAGATCACATCCTCTAATGAATCAAAATAACGAATATTAAATATACGTGAATAATAATTATTTTGAAATTAAGAATATAAACACTCATAACAACTATGAGATGTAAATTAATTTATAAAATCAGTATAAAATTAATTATCCCAACTTGGTCCTATTCAATACACAAAGTATACTAGCACAACGATTCGGAACAATTATCGAAATAATTACCGTTCTCAATAATTAAGACAGATCTACTAAAATATTGTGCTACAACCAAACCGATGATGTGTCCAATTGTATCTAAACTGTGAACCAAAGACTTTATTCTATAAGAACCGATAATCTGGTCTTCTGCATGTAAGCCAAACTCTACACACCATATTAAATATTATATAGAATAAAAAATACATATGCACAACATTAAATAAATAATGAAACGCATATATTATTCATTAAGATTCTCATAAAATATAAAAATTAATTTTATTAATAAATAAAATAAAATATTTGAACTAAAATCATAATTTTTAGTATACAACCCTAGCAATTTTTCACTTATACTCAAAATCGTGTTGTCATACATTTGACTTGCATGTCCTCTACATGATTGTTAAAAGTCTTAACCGGCAACCTCTTCGTAAAAGGATCTATAAGGTTGCTTTCTTGATATAATATTGGTTACAATAATATCGCATCTCTTTACAATCTCTCGTATCATGTGATATTTATGCTCGATGTGATTTCCTTTCTTGTGGGTGTAGACACCGTAATTTAACCTCGCCAAATCTTAGCCTTATCCGGGTAAATCCAATGAAAAAAAGCGAGTGCGATGATACGCAAAGTCTCTAACACTCTTCATAAAATGATTCAAGACCAATACTCCGTGAAATCGAACCACATGATCACATTTTTTAAACCTTGAGGTCGCAACCTTTAAACTTTGCGACTTAGTTGTTCACTGGCCCAAGTAACTGCACCCGCAACCTTTGAACCTTGCGTCCACAAACTTCGTTGTCGCGACCGCAACAAGAAACCTGTGAAAATGCTATCAAACCTCGCGATCGCAACCTTCAATGTTGCGGCTGCAATGTTCAAAGTTTGCAACCGCAACCTCTTTGGCATCTTATGAGCTTAGGACGTGTCACCACCTCATTGGGTGGAATTTTCTATAAATACGTACTTTTGGTATGATTTTTGGGGGACAATTTGGAGACATTGATACTCTGTCAGTCGAATTACTCGCCCCCCAGCCAGTGCTGCTGCCTTTTTACTTTCAATTACTAGAATTGGAGCATTTATCGAGGACCGGATAGACGATCATCGCATCTTACAACTTGATAACACACCCGAATCATCATATTTCAGGTACCCTAGTTGGAATCTTGACAATTCCCTCTCCACATTTTCTACCATCGTGGTGAAGTCGGGTTAATTCTTGTAATTCGATTTGCATAATTATTCTTTAGTTCGTCATAATCTAATTTTATTGCTTTTGTTTACATTGTGAGCATGCGTAATTCTAAATTTTAGTTAGTATCAAACTTTTTATGCTATTGCCATGTTTTGATTAAAAGTAGTTGCAATATATTTTTGTAATTTTGTTTCACTTCGTAAGTGCATCACACATTCACATTCTAACACAATTTTTTCTTAAAATTCGTCAAACAGTGCCTAAATATGTTGCGGGCGCAACATTCTGACACTTATATCCTCTCGGCCGCAACATTGATGTTGCGCCCGCACACTTGGTCCCATTTTTTCTTGCGATCGCAATCTCTGCAGGTTACGGCAGTGAGCTTTTTTTATTTCCAGTACCTTAATTTTGTTATTCTAATATTTTGTTGATAGTTTGTAATGTTCAGTATGTAGTCTATAGTGTGGTTTCAGCATAATTGAATTTTTAGGGCTGTTTTTCCTTTGTTTAAACATTTGTTATGTTTACTATGCATCATTAGTATTTTTTGACATTATTAGATTTTGTTAATTTCTTTTAATGATTTTACTCTTTGTATTGCATGCGATTTATTTCATGTATCTTTTAGTTAGAATTTGTATGCTTTAGGATTTAAAATATTTTTTGTGTGCTTTGTTTGGCATTCTATATACCTATGCTATGTATTTTTATTATTTAATTTTTGATGTTTTCTCTTTACCCTCATTGTTTGTATTTGTATGCATTTGAGAAATCTAATTAAAGAATCAATAATGATTAGTAGAGACCAACCTCACGGTTGGACGAAGGGGGTGCCTAACACCTTTCTCGATTCGTAACTTAGTCCATGAACCCTTATTTTTTCTAGTTAACGTTTTAAAAATCAGTGGTTTCTTTTTTTTTCTTGATTTTCTCAAAAACTAAGTGGCGACTCTATTTTTCAATAAAAAGGGTTTTCAAAATTTTTTGATTTTTAAGATATTAACAAGTTTTCAAAATAACTCTTGAATTCTTTATTTTTGAACCAAATCCAAATTCCTAGCGCCACAATGGGCTCTTGGTTTCTTTGAATTGGCAATCATTCTGCTATTGTCACAATAAAATGTAATTGTGACTATACTGAAAGCACCACATTCTGATCCAGCAGAAAGTTTCAGAGCTAAACAGCCTCCTTAACTGCTCCAGAAGCTGCCATGTACTCTGCCTCCATAGTAGAATCAGCAATGAAGAACTGTTTGATACTCCTCCAATTTATGGCTCCACTTCCCAAGATAAACACATATCTCGAGGTATATTTTCATGAATTCTTACCTGACTGAAAATCTAAGACTGTGTACTCTAAAGGTACTAGACTATATGCCTAGTAAACCAACATATAATTTCTAGTCTTATTTAGGTACTTGATTATATATTTTACCACTATCCAATGCTTCTATCCCAGATTAGACTGATATTTGCTAACCATACCAATGGAAAAATAGATGTCGGGTCTAGTGCAAAGCATGGCATACATGAGGCTTCCAACTGTCAAAGTACAAGAAATCGCCTTTATCTTCTCTGTCTCATCAGGTGTTTTAGGAGACTGATCCTTAAATAGAATGATTCCATGACTAAAAGGGAGAATCTTTTCTTACAATCCTGCATATTAAAACGAACAAGAACTGTATCGATATAAGTAGTTTGTGATAAGCCCAGTATCCTCTGTTTTCAATCTTGTATAACCTTAATTCCGAGAATGTAACTAGCTTCCCTCAAGTTTTTTATATCGAATTGACTAGATAACCATACATTCACTGAAGATAACACCCCCACATCATTTTTGTTGAGCAAGATATCATCCATGTAAAGTACTAGAAACACCAACATGCTTTCATTATGCTTCTTGTATACATAGGATTCATCAAGACTTTAATCAAAATTATAAGACTTAAAGGCTTGATCAAGCTGACTATTCCAAGATCTAGATACCTGCTTAAGTCCTTAAATGGATCTCTTAAGTTTTTCACAACAAGTGCTCTTGGCCCTTTACTATGAAATCGTCTAGTTGTATCATATTGATATACTCGTCAAGATTTTAGTTAAAAAAAGCTATTTTGACGTCCATTTGCCAAATTTTCTAATCTAAATGAGCCGCAATGGATAAGAGAATCTGTATAGACTTAAATATGGCTACCGGTGAAAATATTTTCTCATAATCGATCCATTTTTCTGAGTAAACCATTTTGCAACAAGCCTAACTTTGATGGTTTTCACTTTCCCGTCTGCTCCTTTCTTCCACTTATAGATCCACTTGCATCCGATAAATTTTATCCATTTAGATTATTCTATAAGTTTTCAGACCTGATTAGAGTACATAGACTTCATCTCTGAATTCATATCTTTTTGCCATAATTCTGTATCTTTATCTTGGAGTGCTTCATTGTAGTTACAGAGTTTAGTATTCAGTTCTTCCGAAATCCTATCAAATGACTCTCCCAAGAATATATACCGATCGGGTTGATGAACAACTCTCCCACTATGACAAGGTACTACCTGCGTCTGTGTACTAACAGTGACACGATGTGCTGATTCTGAACCCTGTGCACCATTAACCACAAGCTCCTCTAGTTGTGAAACCGACAAGTTAATAGTAACATCCTGATCTGGTTCAAGATCCGCACGTGTCCCGTAATTCTCCCACTACAACGAGGCAATGAGATATTGATGATACTTTCTTGTGGCGCTTCTCTATACTACTGGTAATTTCTCTAAACTCTTCTAGAATATTTTTACTCTTAGGCTTGTGGTCCATTACACAATTCTCTTTCAAAAATTAGGCATTGGTACTGATAATGACCTTCTGATTCTTAGTATTATAAAATAAATTACCATTGGTTTTCTTAAGATATTCAACAAATAAGTATACTTCTGTTCTCGATTCTAACTTATTTGTGTTCTCTTTTAGCACGTGTGCTAGACACCCCAAAATCTAATTATATCTTAGACTAGGCTTACTCCCAGTCTACAATTCTGTGGGAGTAAAAGGTACTAACTTTGAAGGTACCAAATTCAGAATATAAACTGATACCTCTAATGCAAATTCTCAAAATGAATCGGGTAAAATTGAATAACTCATCATAGACCTCACAATTTCCAAAAAAGTCATATTCTTTCTTCTTGCTATGCTAATTTGTTATTGTTAACCCAATGATTTTTTAATTTGATTTTGATAATTTTCATAATTTATTTTCTAAGAATAAATGATTTTAATGGATAATATTTTATATTTCCAAAATAAAAGTGTTAACACATTTTGAACAATCAAAGATGACACCTTAGCCAAAAAGAAAGAACTTTTATCTCAAAAGGTTCAAATACTTAAAAATTCTTTAATTAGAATTTTTTTGTGTTGATCTTAATTGAAAATTAAGTCAAACACTTAAGACAAAGTATACTTGAAGCTTATCAAGTGTGTCA
>JAOTRH010199160.1:0-11307 GCA_034768845.1 Heliamphora exappendiculata | reverse complement strand
ATTGAATGGCCAATTCAATTGTAATTGATCAAGCTATTGAAATCTGGATTTCAATGGCCAATGAAATTCACAGATTCTAACAAAAGAATCTTATGGTTAGTTGGATTTGAGCTAAACTTTCTTGTGATGAAGGTAAATATCCTTCACATTTGGATTCTCTAATCTTGTTATGATATAATTTGTGTTAATATTAATTTATTCATTTTATTTTATACATATGAAGTGTTTAAACATCATATTTATCGTTCATGTTAAATCTTACGATTCTCAATTTGATTGGATTCACGATTCACAAAACTCGGATTTCGATTCACGATTTACAAAACTACAATTTCGATTCACGATTTGACAACTATGCTATGTTGCAAATGGGAAGGCAATATTGGCCAGCATTTTTTTTCTCGAAGACTTTCCCTAGGGTATTAATTCTAATTGTTATTTTTATCTTTTCATTTCTTGTTGGTATCAAATTTGTACCAATCTTATTATTTTTGAAATGGCATCGTAAATAAAGAAGTTTGGGTGGACTAAGAAGAATATGTCGAATCATCTTGCCGTAGACCAGGCTTCAATTGGGTTTAATTACACGTGGTAGATAGTTAGTCGGAAAGGGTTCTTAGAATTTAGAAGCGTTAGAACTTGAATATGAAAAGTTTTGGAAGTTTGGAATTCTTTTCCTAGAGTGGAGTCATTTATTTTGGGTTTTGAAGTGTAGGGGATAATTAGTTGGATGAAGTTTGTTCTAAACACATTTGGAGGGACATTCACCAATTCCTATCACGACTGCACATAGTTGTCGATACTGTACCGTATCGGTGGATACCGGTTGGTACGTACAAGTTTGTAATAATACTGGTACATTAAATGCTTAATTTTATACCGATAAATACCGGATATGTACCGGTCCGTAATTATTATTATTTTAAAATAAATTTTACTTAGTTTCTTTGTTTGTACTTTTCTTTTTTATTTTTGTACTCTAATTCAAGCTTCAAATAATAATATAAATGAAGAGTTCTAAAGTTAATCAATATTATATCATTATTAAAAATCTCAAATGCTAAATTTATATCTTTTTAAGTTAGCTATTTCATTTTAAATAATGAGATTAAAAATTAATTTAGACTAATTAATTAAAATATTATGTTAAATAAATATTCATATTATACTAAATTATTTATTGTTGAATAATATATTTTTAAAAACGTACATGGTATTTTATAGCGATAAATTCAAAATGGTATCCGGTATTTCACCGGTACTGGTACGTACCGTAACAATTGGAAAATCGGTGCACTGTCCAGTATGGTATTTAGAGCTATGCAACTGCATACCCACCCCGAAATAGGATAAGGTGAAATCCTGCTAGTAGTCATTGATTACCAAAAACCTAACCATGCAAATTCTATAGACCTCTTGGTTTATTGGGGATATAAGTTGATATATGACAGAAACATACATTATCGTTTATCTTTCCAACCAATTCAAATATTAATATTATCATTCCTATCTAGTTACAAAAGAGGACATGATATACGTCTCATGGTACAAATCAAAGATTTCACAATCTCATTTACGTCTCTTGGTACAATTCAAAGATTTAACAATCTCATTTATACGAAGATACGAGGTATCCAAAATATTTAAAATCAGGTCAAGCTAGTCTTCTATATGCTATAAACATACAGCAAACTTCTTCACTTCTCAAAAGCTATCACTTGGAAACATATACAAATTAATGTGTAAGCTAAAAGTGTAGTCAATTGATATAATATCAAGGTTACACTTGTAGTATTGCTATCTGACATACAAGGTTCCTAAATGTTTATGAAAAATAAAATAAAAAATCCATACCAGTAAGAAAATCGTATACATGTACCAAAACTGGGGGTTCTTAATAAAAGCTGGAGCATATGCACCGAATGAGCATATGCACCGAATGAGCATTTCATGTATCAATAACATGTATAATGCCTACCAATCAAATCTAGTATAGAGGGATAATCAGGTCAACCACCAGCATTCAGACATATAAGCTATACATGTTGGTGACAAATAGACTCTAGAATACGGAGGTACTAGTGTGTCTACTGACCCCTACTAGTTGGAACCAAGTCATGATGGCACTATCTGATTGAAGACATATAGCTTGTAACATAAGGCACTATCAGAGTGGACTCATATAGCTTGTAACATTAGAGTATCATTGAAGTCAAATATGAGATTTGATATAGAAAACTAGTAAGCGTAGTTTAATTATTTCATTTCTAAAGCATATCTAACATTATTACAACTAAGATGTGACATCGCTCACTTAAAATATTCCTATACAGCGAAGATCCCACATCACTTACCTTAAAATATTCCCATACAGCAATGAAACCACACAATTAAGCTATACTAATAACAAAAGAATTACTGAGTCTGCTCCTAGTGAGGTTTTTTCCTCTTTTAAGCTAGGCCAGGTTGTTTAAATTACACATAGGATACATGGAAGTTGTATTTTGTATCAATTAGGTCCCAAAGCAAGTGATTAAGATTCAAATTAAAGCGAATAAAACAAATCTCAAGAGGGGCTACTTGGCCATTAATTTTATCTGTCAATTTCAAATGGGCATCTCTTTCGTATGGGGCAAAATTTGTGCCCATATTGAAGCTCTAGAAGTCTAATTTCTAATGGTTTTGGTAATACAATCGAACTTGAAAGTGCAAGTTATGACCAAACCACCACAGATTGGATAGGCGGCAATTTATATCCCAATGTTCATACATGTCCAAATGTCAGTAAAAGAGGAGAACCTCACGATTCTCAACAAACATAATATTCAATTCAAATTCCTTCAATTAACCTTCCTAAATCCATTGAATCTTACCATTTTCCGATCACAGACTGTGGAATAGGTTGGGTTAGTGTTTCTTACCTCAAAATGTGTTTGAGCCTGCTTCCCTCAATATCCCATTGATTTTCTTGATATTTTCCACTTTCCTTCTTTTTCCTCCTTTTCTTCAAAACAAGCAGTTGTATCATCAAACTCTCCAAAATTTAGGATTTCTCCCAACCAAAAGAAGAATTTCTAACTAAACAGTATTCAATCCAAATCCCTTCAATTAGCCTTCCTAAATCCGTTTTAATCTTACCCTATTTTCGAATCAAAGAATTTAGAATAATTTAGGTTAGTGTTTTCTTACTGCAAGTTGGTGTTTGGAGCCAACATCCCTCGATATCCCCTTGATTTCTTGATCTTCTTCCACTTTCCCTCTTTTTCTCCTGTCTTTAGAACAAGCAGCTGCATCCTCTTTTCTTCCTTTTTATTTCTCTTCTTTTTCTTGAAAGAAAAAATCTGGAGAGAGAAGTGTCACTCACCCTCTTCCAAAAAGATGGCACCTCATAAAAGGAGGTGTGTGCTTCACCAACTTCTTTGGCATTTACTTAGTATCAATTCATTAACGTTAACTGCTAGGGTATGACCCGTGCGTAAAAGCACTTCTGGTCAATTGATTTTTTTTTAAAAGGCGTACAGTTATCCCTTCAAGTATTCTCAATCAATTATTAGGAATAAACAATTCAACCAATGAAAAAGTACATAAAAGAGATTACATATTAGAGGTTATGTATAGTTTTTTTTTATAATAAAATTGATCAAAACTAATTTTTTAATAAAGCGTTTTCTAATTATGGCCTATACCTCTAAAAGGCACTTTTGAATCAATATCTTCTACTCACTTATTAAAGGGCTCTCGCACTCTCCTGCACAAAAAATGTGATTAATAGAAAAAACAAAACATTAAAATAAAAAGTAAATTAAATGAATTATTGAACTTTTAAAACAATCATTCTTATAATTAAAATGCGTAAAATTTAATAAATAAAACAAAATAAAAATAAATCCCTACATTATGTAGAGTTTGAAGATTAAATTAGAAAGTACCAATAACCTCTTCATAAGCCAATCTATCAACTAATCAACTTTCACAAGAAAAAAATATTTTTTTAATCAAAAAAATTAATTTAAACCCCTCACAACTAAAAAAAAAAAAACGAAAGACAAATCTTAAAGAGACATACAAGGTCACATGGTTTATATAGTTTCGCCTTTCTTCATATGTATAGTACAATAAATTCTTATACAATTATAACATTCACACTCCAAAAATAAAAATTCTACACTATATAGAATAAATTATAAAGTTCCCATAACCTCCTAAACAGTTTCTTTTTATAAATAAAAAAATTACCCAAACCAAGTTTCTATCAAATGTAACCAAAACAACAATTTTAATTTTTAGTTTTCAGATGGGAAAAAAATATTTTCTCAAAAAAAATAGTAATTAGTTTTTGTTAAAAAAATGATACATTTTAAGTTGTCACATAATACAAATTTTCTTATATTAAAAAAGAACAAATTCAACAATTTTCTATCGAAGGTAACCAAAATAATATTTATTCAATAAAACAAATTTATTTTTTAGAAAGGATAAAAAATTCCTAAAAATTATGTTTTATTTTTTTAAAAAAAAGTTTCAAAACATTTTTATATCAAATGTAAACTATAAAGAAGTTGTATTTTTTGTGAAGATATATGATATTCTTTGAAGAAAGAAAAATGAGAAGAGAGATGATATTAAATGAGGAGAGAGTTGATATTTTTCCTAACCAACTACATTAAATGAGGAGAGAGATGATATTTTTCAGAAGTGGTACTTATTGTCGTTCGATGTAAGTTTGGACAATTTAAACCAGTGGATCAAAGATATGACGTGTCATATATGACCGCTTTGTTTTGTAATATAGATATTTAATCATGATTAGCTCAGTTAGTCGCACTTAACCCTAATTAATCCCGATTAATTTGCTTTGCTTCAAAACTTGAAAACATTAGTATAAATACTTAACCACCCTGATTAGAGAATGTAAAAATGCCATATAACTAGGTACTCACAACAATAAACTAGAGAGTGAAGCACATAATTTTTTTCCTATAATTCATGTTGCTATATTATTCTCAAGGCATTAATGAAACGTGTGGAGTTTTCATGCTAACAAGTCTAGCATGCTAAGTTTACAATACGATAGCATGTTATGCAATTAAACAATCATAGATGACCGAGAAAGACAAGTTCTTTTACTATAAATGGAAAACATGAGCATGAAATGTAATTGTAGCACTTAGGATGTGAAATCCCACCCCATAAATAGTCCATTAATTTGTTTATTCTTTGTCGTGGTGATGGGGAACGGAAATGATATATCTATAGATTATTTATATTTGATCCCGAATGATATTTGAATTTTTTAAATTGTAATTATTTTAAATTTGGTTAGATATAATTAGTTTAAATAAGATTTGGTTAGATTGTTTAGATATAGTTATTATCCTTTTTATTCTTATATTCTGTACTTCAATGGTCTATTTATAGGTCCTTAGTCGATATTCCAAATAACTGAATGATTGAATAAACAAATATTTTCTAGAATTGGTGTGGATTCCAGTTCAACTCGGTGCGGATTCTTAGGTTCTTTTAGGTGCAGATTTCATTCTTGTATCTTCCCCCTGAGATTTGTGCCATAGCCAAAATCACTGCCAAAAAAGCGGCAACTGTTGCTCCACCACCAACAATTGTTCCTCGATCAAAACTTTAGATCGCATTATTTTTTTCTTCTCTTTCTTCTTTTATTGCAACTTTAGGATTCATATTTCATTTGAAAGAAAAAAAACTGTAGTACTTCATTTTTTCCTCTTTCTTGGCTTCATTTTTTTTTCTTTGCTTCTGTCTTAGTCAAAAAGAAAAGAAATAGAAACCCTAATCAGCCACAACCAGCGCCGTCATCATCATAGGATCCTAGCAAACAAACCCTAGACGCCGCCCGTTCCCAACTTCATTGCCAATTACGCCGGGAACACCCAATCCGGCCTTCATCAACGATCGGCAACAACCAATCTCGTCAATCTCGTCGCCATCAACGCTGACCATGCCAAATTCCATCGATCTCGTCGGCAACCACATCAGCGACACCACCACACCCTAGTCGACCTCCATCAACTGAACCACCCCCCAACCCTAATCAACGCACCCCCCATTCTGCGACTCCCTCTCTTGTCAGCGACTTCCTCTCACGTCGGCAACCCCTCTTTTGTTAGCGACCCCGAGTCTCGACGGCGACTCCAGATCTCATCGACCTAGATCTCCTCAACGCCAATGACCCAATCGAACCTTGTCGACCACCCATCTAGCCTCCTCCACATCAACACCGACATGCGTTAGTCAATCCAGACCTCGTCGACCACCATCCGGCATCCATCAGTACCAGCGGTAACCTCAGGTCCATCGGGCCTCCATCACGATCCATATTGGAAAAAGGTAAAAACTTTCCATTAGCAAAATTGCATTTAATATTTATATTCTGTAGAGAATTCATAAATCTTGCTAAAGGTCCATTTTGTATTGTCATTAATCCTTTTTTCTTGAGTCACTATGAGCTATCGCGATCTATATCCTATCTTTTCTCACTATAGAATCGCAAGATCCTACTGTCATGATCTTACTAGGAAACAAAATTGGAATCATCTTCTTGATAGATCTCAGAATAGGTATCCTAATCATTTCACTCATGATATACATCTTATTCAATGTACTCAACCTACTCGCTCTATTTTACCTAGGTGCTTGTGGCCCCCTCCAATTGTTGTTCCCAACTAAGTTACTAGTGATTTTTATACAATTGCACATTGTGGAGAGAAAAGGAGTAAAATTGCCATTGATGAGAGTTTTTCTATTAATATCGTTTTTGACTTTTACATTCAAAAAGGAAAACTTGTGGTTGAGCCACATCCACATCCTTACGAGGTAATTTGGGATGACAATCCTAAATTTTTAGTTTCAATGAGACGTTTGGCGCTAATAAATATGAGTAATTTATATGTGGGTAATGTTTATTGTGATATACTTCCGTTAGATGGTGGTGTTGTATTTCTTGGTCGTCCTTAGATGTGTGATGTAAGCGCCACTAAACGACCAGAAAATTGTTATTGGATTTGGCATAATGGTAACCCTATCTTGCTTAAACCTCTACCATCCAAACCCAAATATCCTAAATTGTTACCTTCATCCAATTCTCCAATGCCCACATAGTCCAATTTGCCCCAGTTGACCACGAACAAGACTCTTGTCACACAAAAAGTTTATTTGATTAAGATGTTCCTATTTGTCCATGAGTAAACGTAATTGACCTACCAGGCATTACTAATGTGTCAAAAACTTATCACAAAGCGACACCAAATAAATTACTTGAGTATGTACCTGTTGAGAGCCATGTTGAGTTAAATGGTCCACCTCCTGATCCTTCCCTTGCATCAGTCAATAGCTATTTATCACTAAACCAGTCTCATTCTGTTGTCACTCCACCTATCTCCACTTGTTCTTTTACCTCGCTTGCCCATAAATTGGACTTTCATTCAAATTTACTTGAATTCTCATTGAATATGGGTACTAATGCTAATTTTCTTGTGAAGAATTTAATTCATTTTCAAGACACGTTGCAGAAAGATGTTTCATTCTTGGAAGTTTCTCAATTTTTAGTGCCTCAGCACAGTTTGAACTCGCCAGAGTCAAGTTCCTCTTAGCAGAGGAGAAATGATGAGGAACGGAAATGATATATCTATATATTATTTGTATTTGATTCTAAAGGATATTTGAATCTTGTAAATTGTAATTATTTAGTTGTATGTTTAAATTTTAATTATTTTAGATTTGGTTAGATTGTTTAGATAGGATTGCTATCTTTTTTATTCTTATTTTCTGTACTTTAATGGTCTATTTTTAGGCTCTTAACTGGTATTCTAAATCACTGAATGATTGAATAAACAAATATTTTTTAAAATTGGTGTAAATTCCCGTTCAACCCTAGGTGTGGATTCCTAAGTTCCTTTAAGTGCGGATTCCTAAAGGATCATCCTGCATCATGTGGTCATTGCTTTGCTCACTTGGGGATGGATGGGGTGGTTGACTTTTCCATGGTTTTTATGGTTCTCAACCTTTCACAAATAAAAGGCTTGATTAATAAGGAAAGCAAAACACTGGTATTGCCTTCTTCTTCTATATTGGTCCATGTGGGTATCTAGGTGGTGGTTATGTATTTTTGTTTACTTCCTGATCCTTATTTTGCAAGTATTTTTTTGTTGGCTCTGGTCTTGATTTAATTCTGGCTGGAGACTTTTAATTTATCTGATGTTTTCTGGAATTTTTAATATTCTATTGTGTCACTTTATCTTTATTTGTAACCACTTAATTTCATCCTTTCTATATCGGTTATTGATATCTAGTCCTAAAATGAATTATTTATATGCTGGTGATGAAATGTTGTTTGTTCTTGTAATCGAACCAGGCCACTCTGATCCAGCAAAGTTGAAGGAGACAGCAGAAAATATCCAACAATTATCTCCGAATGAGCTAAAGAGCCGTCAACTGGAAATAAAGGTCAGCACAATATTAGAATGGAAATAAAATAACATTTTCCAAATTTTTAGTTCCTACTAATCCGGAAGGACATAGCACTAACCATGTGAAAAACTAAGATTGCACGTGTTCACAGTGCCACAGAAGCGAAACTTTTGAATATTTTCTCCCAATGATATAGGTAGTCTCATCCTGTAACATGTACATTTTGGGACATCCGGGAATAACGTTTTAAACAATCCTACTTTCTCAGCTCTTCAACCTTGCTTTGGTGTGCGTCATCCTTGTTATATTAGGGGTAAGTTGGGTTAGTTACTCCAACTTTTTAGAGAAATTGTCATCCCTACATATGCCTATGATGCAAACCACCCGAGGCTCAACAAAAGCAACATCAAAGATGACAAAGCTATGTATCATCAAGGTTTTAAGCTTATTAGAGCATCTTATAACCAAGTTTTTCTTTTATGTTTTTGGAATCCTGTAAGTCAGGAGCATTTTTGTCATTTGAGTTTTTTTTTAACATGAGTTGTTGGAGTCGTCCATGAGTCATCATATGAATCAATCTATGTAATTAGGCTTATGTTCACAGATCTCATTTGGTTTTAGATAAATTTTGGAAGCCTAAATTTTTGTTTCTAAATGGACAGCAAAATCCTATCAGGACATGGAGTTAAGAGAAGTTTACATAGGCCTGTTTGTATCCACTGATTTGCTGTCTAAGGAGCACGAATATGGGGCACAGGCACAACGCAAGCATGAACACGAGACACGACGATTTACATAAAATCAAGATACAGACATGTCATGGATACTCCAAAAAAATACCTCTTTATACAATTCTTTTATTGGTTATTACTTATGTACATGAGTATAACATACACAAAGCACTGTGATTAAAAAAAATAGTACTAATTCAGGATAAGAAAGTCTTTAATTGAATATTTTAAACATCATATAACACACACTATGACAAATCACTAACACTTGGGTATTTGGTTGAAGAAAAGATGTCCCTAGTTTTTTGCCTAAAAAAAAAAAAAAAACGTAACAGCCACCAACCAAACAATTTAGGCTTCTTTGTCTTTTAACTTTTTTGGGCTTTAAATTAAAAGATAAAAAACCAACTTCAAGTCAGTTGTCAAACTGGCTCATAGTAATACAACAAAGAAGAATGGCTGACAAACTTACTATTATAGTTTAGTTTATAACTTAATCATGACCATGCAAATATACAAGAAGCATTACTCATAACATGTCCTTTAATCTGTCTAGAGACAAGACACGCATCTTCGAGTCGTGTATGTATCGTTCCCATCAAATAAAACTTATAAGAAAAAATAACATATGCTACACGACGTGTTTGACGCATGTTCAACTGTATTTGTGGTGTGTCAATGTTTGATATACATCCGAATTTTTGTAGATTGCTCTTTTTGGAACATAGTCATTGAGATTTATCTTATAAGATCCGTATTCAATATAAAACCAAAGAAGTGTAAAAGAGAATAATCTATTATTTGAAACGCTTAACCACTTAATTAGAGAGGTCCACTATACATACTAATTACAAGGATACAGCAAAACCCTAATGGGCCCTTATAGCTAACGGGCCTATGTACAGATATAATATATACACAACTCATAATATCACTAACACTCCCCCTCAAGCTAGATTATAGATGTCAATCATGCCTAGCTTGTTACAAATATAATGGACTCGGGGACCCACTAATAACTTAGTAAAGATATATGCGAGTTGTTCTGTTGTCTTCACATGACCCAAGAATATAAAACCCTTCTGGCACTTCTCACGGACAAAATGACAGTCAACTTCAATATGTTTTGTCCTCTCGTGAAATACTGGGTTATTAGCAATATGCATAGCTGCCTGGTTATCACACCACAACTGTGTAGAGTCTGTCATAGGCATGTCAATTTCTTCTAGAAGCTGTCGTGTCCACATAACCTCAGTAGTTGCCATTCCCATGGCTCGGTACTCAGATTCAGCACTCGACCTTGCTATAACGTCCTGTTTCTTGCTTCTCCAAGAAATCAGATTCCCTCCAAGAAATATAGAGTATCCTGAGGTCGATCGTCTATCACTAGGAGATCCCGCCCAATCTGCATCCGAATACCCCTCCAAGTTGAGAGTCCATGATTCTTGAAAACCAGTCCTTTACCAGGATTAGTTTTCACGTATTGCAATATATGAAGCACCGCCTGCAATTGATTTGTTCTCGGAGACTCCATAAACTGACTCACCACACTTACCGCAAAGGCAATATTTGGACGTGTTATGGTGGTGAGATAATTCAGTTTTTTCACTAGCCGTCTATATCTATCTGGATGAGAGAATAACTCACTAACATTATTTTTGCCCAACTTTTGACCCGAATCCATAGGAGTCGCACTGCCTCTGCTTTCCTGAAACCCTGCCTCAAATAGGATGTCAAACATATATTTTCGTTGGGAGAGAAAGATACCATCTTTCTTCTGTGCCACTTCCATGCTAAGAAAGTACTTTAGGGCCCCCAAATCTTTGGTTTGAAACTGGTTTTGTAGGAAAATTTTCAGATTACTGACCACAAAAGTGTCATCTCCTGTAATTACAATGTCATCAATATACACAACTAGCATAAGAAATCCATGGCCCGAGCGACGGTAAAAGATACTTGGGTCTTTCCCACATTGGTGTAAGCCAAACGTCTGAACCACCGAACTGAATCGACCAAACCAAGCCCGTGGTGACTGTTTAAGGCCATAAAGGGAGCGTTTGAGGCGACAGACTTTCCCATTCTCCCCCTGAGCAACAAACCCCGGAGGTTGCTCCATGTAAACTTCCTCCTGTAGATC
>JAOTRH010199149.1:0-11308 GCA_034768845.1 Heliamphora exappendiculata | reverse complement strand
ATGCATATATCCCAATTTTATGATCTAAGTGAAATATTGAGGTGTTTCAGTCTCTCTAAGAGAATCAACTGTTTTAATCTCTGTTCGCCTTTAATTCAGTGTCCTGATTATATCAGGCTTTCCTGATACTAACTGATATATACTGATATATCATATTAGTCTCGTATACATCAGAAAATCAATACAAAGCAACCCCAGGAGAGAGAAATTGCCGGACCACCACTAGCCACTGTCGACAATGCCTTGCTGCCGCCTAACCTCTAAAAATGCTGCTGTCCATAACAGCACTACGCAGCCAACTTCCCGGAACTTTTTTGATCTCTTCCCGAACTTAGTTTTCGACGTATTTTATATCAAAAGAAAACTCTCAAAAAGTACTATTCTTTTATGAAAAAATTTCTCAAAAAGAGCCCAAAAAATTGCCAAAAACACTACTCAAAGCTGCTGCTGCCGCACCCATCGCCGCCGCCTTTAACCGCCAACTTCCCGAAACTGTTCCGGCCTCATCCGAACTTTGTTTTCGATGTATTTTATATCATTGGAAAACTCCTGAAAAATTAAATTTTTTTTTCAAAAAATCTGCTTGAAAACAGCCTAAAAACTATCAAAAAACTGCTTGAAAGCTGCTGCTGTAGCGCCGTTGCTGCCAGAAAAAATTGCTGCTACTTTTTTCTTTTTTAATACATTGTTTGGCCTAATTTTTTTTTATTTTGACAGTATTTTGAAGTATATTTTACTGTTATTTTATGTATAAAAAATTCTCCCAAAAAATAGTTTCAAAAATGACTCAAAAAATCATAAAAATTTCCACTGAATTGCCGCCGGCAAAGCCGCGGGAACCAGGCTGTTTTGGTGATTTTTCCTTGCTATTTTTGACTTATTTTTTATGCAATTTTTTATACATAAATACTGCAGAAAAATTGACCGAAAAAATTATTTAAAACCATAAAAATCTTACCACGATCTATTACCCGTTAAAACTCGAACCACTGCCGGTGCCGCCTCTGTTCTTCATATTCTTGGACTTGTTCAACCTGTTCTTAAATAATTTAAATAGATATTTAAAAACATAAAATTAGCTATTACATCGATCCTATGTCCCGAAGGCTCACATTCAATATATCACGGTCAACCCCTGTGATTAAAAATAATAATCATCATTCACACCATTCAATCAAACATGAAAAAATAAATAACAATAATAAAATCGAGATTAGAACACATACAAAATAAAGTTAGCAACAGTTCTAAAACTACCTGACCTTGATAACCGAAAACAAAAAAATAAAACGGCTTTGATACCAATTGTTGGAGGCAAGATTGCTAAAATTTTTATTTTTGCAAACGATTAATGAAAAAAATTAACTGGACGAGCAAATGCCAAAACGGGCTCCAAATAAAAACTTTTGATAACGAGCGATCAAAATAAAACCCGTGCATCCGAAGTTAATTTAAAAAAATACCTTTTTACTCGTTGAATCTTCAACTATAATTTGAATCCGAGTTAAAACTCTTATTAGATCTTCTACTGTATTTTCTTATGCGATTCTCGGATATAGTATGGGCTATAATCCTCCGAGAACTCGTACCGGCAGAATCAGAAAATTCTTATAAGAGAAATTATATGCTATAATCCGCCGAGAACTCGTATTGGCTATAATCCGCCGTACTTTACACACCAGATTAAATACTATACAAAATATTAGACATCCATGCATAAAAAATAAATTATATGCATACATTACTCATAAAAATTCTTATAAAATAAAAAATTAATTTTATTAAAATAAAATTAAATACTAAAACATGATTTTTAGTATACCAACCCTAACACCCAGGACCCTAACACTCGGAACCCCACGACCACAAACACTTGAGACCCTAGGGCCCCGGGACCCTGGGACCCGAGACCACAAACACCTGGGACCTTAGACTCTCGAGACCCCTAGACCCCTGGATCACCAAGACCACGGACACTTGGGAGCCTAGGACTCCTAGACCCTCAAGACCTTGGGACCTTGGACCTCCGGGACCTCAGACCCTAAATTCTCGGGACGTCAGACCGTGGACCCTCGGACCCCCGGACCCTAGAACCTCCGAGTCCTTGGGTCCTTGGACCTCGAGACTCCTAATACCCCAAGGCACTTGAGCCTGGAGCCTCGAACTTTTGGATCGCGGGACCCCCGGGATCCCTAAAACTCCCGAAATTTGGGACCCTAAGACCATCGAAACCTAGAACCTTTGGACCCCAGACTCTTAGACCCCTAGACCCCAAGACCTTCGGGACCCCAAAGTCCCTGGACCTTTAGACTCCCAGAACCCTAGCTTCTGAGAACTTGGACGCCCAAACCCTCGACCCTCTGATTCTTAGACTTGTAGTACAAGTGGTAGAATGGTTGTGCTGGCGGTAGTGCAATGGTAAGGATGAATAATATTTTTTACCTTAAAAAGGTGGAATACATTTTTCACAAAAATTGACTTATTTTTTATTGATTTGTAAAATATTTTTTGTTGACTTTTAATTTTCGTTGTTACAAATACTAGAAAATGTGAAAAATATTTTCTAAAAAATATTTTATGTTGAAATAAACGGAACTTAAGTAGCTCATCCAGAATTCTTAAATTGAAATGGCACAGTTAATAAAAAAAATCATAACTTAATGCATACTTTCAGGTCATCTAAAGTGGCTTTCTAGGAATTCTTAGTGGACAATGACTTAGGAAAACATTAGTTTGTTGTAGTTAATGGTAGAACCAATAATCAATCAACAGTATACATGAAATGAAAATAATAAATGTTAAATATATTATTTTGATATTTTATATTGTATCTAAATAAATTACTAAGGTATACTAGTCGAGTATATCACAATGTTTTTCCCATACAAGATGGATCAAAAGAGGGGCAATGGAAACAAAGGCTCCGTTTATTTTGATGTAAAATAATTTTTAGGTAAATATTTTATTTAATTTTTATTGTTTAGCTAATAATACCTATGTAAATTATATTTTTTATTAAAATGTCATTAGACAAAATTTGACTTACAAAAAATTAACTCGTAAGTTAATTTTGAAATGCACCTTCAGAACCTTTATTAAATCCTTGCCGCATTTGGTAAATCTCATAACAAATAAGAATAAGAAAATGAGAGGTAGATACTTCCCACATAAATTTTTCTAGAATTTTTTTAAAATCCTTCACTCGAATCCTTTCGGCATTTGGTCACTCATATCTTTCATTTTTATTTTTTAAATTTTAACCAAACACTAGAAAATACAAGTTAAAAAATGATTTTTATAAATTATTTTATATGTAAAATATTTTCTACGGTAAAATATTTTACGTGAAAATAAGCAGAGCCTAAAGGATTTTGGAATTTCTTGGCAAAATTAAATGAAAGGGGTATATATTTTTAGCAAATTGTTTGAATATATATTTTTTGAGTTTTTTGCATTGCATAATATAGTTTTGGAATATATTTGTCAAACAAAAAATAAAAAAATTTGGAAACATTTTTCTGAAAACATATTGCTTTTATCGAAAAAAAAAAAAAAACATCCCAATGCAAATTGGTAAGAAACATATGTGCAAGTTGCTTAAATATTTAAATAGTCAAACATGTTCAAATTGGCAGGAAGCATTAGATATACCATAATTAGATAATGAAATAAATTCTAAGTCAAATGTTTTAATTAAATTTAAGTATAATTGATTTGGACAAATTATAGAATGACATGTGTTGTTATTAGAGTTAAAATACTTGAAAATTCGAGAAAATTAAGTTGAGAATTTTGAGCTTATTGATATAAGGATGTTTTGCTATAACATAAATAGATTTAAGATTGAACATAAATTAATAAAAAATAAAAAGATTTGAGATTGAACATAAATTAAAAAAATTTTAAAAATAAATAAAGAACATAAATTAAAATAAATGAATAAATAAAGAAGAAGAAGAAGAAGAAGAAGAAGAAAAAGCCTTATTTAGGTATTTTAAATTAATAGCAACCACCAACCTTTCATTAAGGCAACATAAGTCCTTTTGCATATCATCGAATTTAGTATTCACGTAACGAGTGTGGGATCCCACAAAATTCTTTTTTTTTGATTAATTAAAACACAATAGTTAAAGTTGGTTTGGCAACTTGTTTTTAAACCGGTCTTTTGGCTATGAGTTGATTTTTTAGTTTTAAGTTACTTTAAGTTAAAAAATTAAAAAGTTCATTTAGTTAAAAAATAATGAATTTTAAGTCACCAAAAAAGTCAAATAAGTTTAATGTAAAATTTTATAGTTATCATTTGGCCTAAATGAGCTGAAATATGATTGTTTAGTTAGAATTTGAGTAATTTTATATGTAGAAAGATAAAAAATAAAAATTATTATGAGAAAAGTCAAAAAACTTAAAAATAAATAAGTTAAAAGCTGGGAGTTAAAAAATAATTTTGTTTTTGTTTTTATTTTTTAAACTTTAAATCAAAAGCCAAAAAGCCAACTTTATGCCAATTTATAGCTGGTGGCCAAATGAAGGCTTGATTCAAATGGAGCCAAACTAACACTTTAATTAATTTGAGAGAAAAAATTGTTCACCTACTTGACATTTGGTGTGTAGTAAATGATTTTCTTTTTGCATATGTTTACTTGTTCACAAGGTAAAATGTACTTTTATATGAGTTCCGTTAATTACCAATTTTTTGAAATATCAGCTTTTGACAATTGAACACCATTATAGGTATATTTTATATTGCATTTCCTTATTCTATTCCGTTAAATTCCTTCATAAATTTTGTTTATGATAATTGAACTAGGTACATTTCACATACATTTTCTATTTCATTCCTTGAAATCCTCGTATACTCAAGAAATTGCAATAATAGCCTATTGGTTTGTTAATAAGAATTTAATTCCTATTCTTTTCCATGATAATCTTTCATCCTAGATTCAATCAGATTTAAAAACAAAAAACACACCAAGTCGAATAAATTCTAAAAAATATAAAAAACTTTTGAATGAAAACTAAAGTTTCGTTTGTTTCGACGTAAAATATTTTACCGTGAAAAATATTTTACATGTAAAATGATTTTATAAAAATAATTTTTTTTACTTGTATTTTTTTGTATTTAGTTAACATTTGAAAAACATTTTCAATAAAAAAAATTTAGTGAAGAAATAGGGTGAAAGTGTGCAAATGCTCAATTTCAAAATTAACTTACAAGTTAATTTTTTGTAAGTCAAATTTAGTTCAATAAGGTAAAATGTTTTACTACAAAAAATATTTTTTATAAGTATTATCAACCAAACAATAAAAACTAAGTAAAATATTTTACTCAAAAATATTTAACGTCAAAGCAAACGGAGCCTAAATCAACCATTAAATTAAGAATATGCAATTCCTTATCATTATTTTTTATTGCTACTTAAAATTATGGACATCTAAATACAACCTAAAAAGGTCAAAATCAAAATCCTTGCGCAGAACTGCACCAATTAACAATATCGTTTCAAGTAAAGCAATCCAGCCCATGACCAATGGGCCATGTGTGGGAGGTCCCAAAGGTAGTTACTGACGTTCAGCAAATTAGACTCATGTAATTTTTTTCTGGCCTAGTGTGGTGTTTTCCTTTAAAAAAAAACATTGGGTTTTTTTCAATTTTTTATTTTTGACTAAATTTTTACTATTTTAATTAATATTTACTAATATAATCTAGAAAGTATAAAAACAAAATTGATCTAGATAGAAAAAAGTTCACTTAAATAAAAAAACTGTATTTTCATTTAAAATTGTCTTTTTAGTGTTTTTTTTTAATATTTTGATAAACAAATTTACTTTTTCAATCCATCTAGTTCAGAGAAATATATAAAGTAAAAAAATAGACTTTTTAAAGAATTAAAAAAACCCAAAACTAAAATATGATCCTAAATTATTTTGACATTTTAAACACTGCAAACAGGATCGTAGTGGCTACCCTTTCGTAAAAGGTCATATCAAATACAAAACAATTCCACTTAGTCCTCTCATTTGGTTAAAAAACTATTTTTATGAGATAATTAATGTATTTAAATTATTAGTGTTTGAATTATTAGTATAGTATTTTTTGTACCTAAAAATGTTTGGCTGAGGTTATGATAACCTACGGATAAATAATACATTGTTTGATTTGACATGATTTTAGTGGAATTAAATTTTTTTATGTATAAAAATAATTAAAATAATCCTGGTATTAACCAACCCACCTCTCTTATAAGTTTAGAATAGTCTTCCATAAGTGATATTAAGTTAATTGGGATTTTTTAAAGAGACTTTCAGCTAAAGGTTCAAAAAAGTAAATTTTAACACACGAGGTCTATTAACAAAACTTTTAACATGCGATGTCCAATCATCTACAACACAGATAAATTTAACACAAATAAATAAATTTATATGTAATGCAAATATATAAATTTATCTGTCATTCTTTTCTAGTATTGACAAATGTTAGACAGATAAATTTATCTGTTAAGTTAAATAAGTACAAGAACTAGACAGATAAATTTATTTGTTCCTTCAAAAAAATATAAGTTTTAAGCAGATAAATTTATCTGTTCTTTTCTAGTATTGGTAAATGTTAGATAAATAATTTTATCCATTTAGTGAAATAAGTACAATTTGACAGATAAATTTATCTGTCTACTTAATTTATGCAAGACAGATAAATGTATTTGTGTGTTTTATATGTATTTTGAAAATATACAGTATTCTTTATACAGATAAATTTATTTGTATACTTATTTATATAAGATAGAAAAATTTATCTGTGTATTTTATATATATTTTAAAAATACATAGTTAAACTTATATGTTCTAGGGTCAAACTAGATCTCGTGCATTAAAACTTTTTATTGTGGATGAAAAACAAAACCTATACTACTTTAAGAACCTAAGACTATTTTTTTGTTTTTCTATCCCCGCTCTAAATGGTTGGTAAACTCATCTATACGAAGGACTATTAGTAAAATAGTTTAATATGGAACCCTCATCCAGCAACCAAACGACTCTTAAATTCACTTGGGTTCTAAATATCGAACTTGTTCGGTTATTCAATTTTAACGGATAATTTTTATTTTTAGGTTTTAAGCTAAAAAAAAACAATATTTAGTTATTCATGACTTTAAGTGTTTAGAAGCAAAAGAAAAAAAAAGAAGCAAATATATCGTAAGCAACACTTTTTTTCTTTTCGTGTAAAAGTTCAAACGAAGACGAAGTGCACCAATTGTATGATATAACTCTAGTATTCAAAAACTTTCTCATATAATGTTCATGTTCACCGAAAAAAATATGAACGTATTACGAAGTTAAGTTGCCCATACAATAAATTAAAAAAACAATAGAGTCCTCTCGTGGAAATCTTACCATAAGAGAGACTTTTTTCTTTTCTTTTCACATGAGGTAGCTTCTCTCTTACTAGAATACTACGATTCCCAGGTATTTATAGGAGGATTTGCAAAGGAATAAGCTAAATAGTAACTAGCCATAAACCCGTACGTGTTATGGAGGACTACATATATTATTATTTTTTAATATAATTAAATTTTAAGAAATAGTTTTTTTACCATTTTTTAAAAAAAATTTAATCATAAGATTTGACCATGTCCAGATTTGGTACTAATCCTCTGTTGGGTTAGTTCACTAAATTGAACTTAAAAAGGTAGGATTAATTTGAGATTTTTTAAATTATGTTTAATTAGTTTATAATATAAAAAGACTTTGCAAAAAAAAAAACAGTAAGCCAATTAAGTACTTTAGATTATAAATAATTATTATTTCTTTTCTACATTTCATTAATTTCTCGTTGAACTATGTTGTTGCAAAATGTTCAAAATTCTTAACTATAAGAATGAATTATATGTTCAAGTTTGAGATAATATGATAAAAATGCGATATAAGGTTTATAAATGAGAATTGATATTAGATCAATTTTAAAATACTATTATTTTGATATTTAGATGTGTCTTAAAAATAATAATGTGACAACCTAGTCGTAAATTTATGTTATGGACAACTAAATACATTTTTTAGAGTGACATGTAATATATGTTTTTTAATTTGAAATAGTCAAACATTCATTTAAGACAAATCACTGGAATTTCTTTAAAAAAAAGTGCACAATTTATGCATTGAAAAGAAATAAATTTATATAAAAAAATTATTTCTTAATTTGAGATAGTCAACACCTTTTTAAAAACAATGTTTTGATTCTAAAGAAAATATGTTAACATAAATTCAAATATGATTAAGTAAGACCAATCAAAAAATAACATGTATTATTATTAAAGTATGAAAATTTAAAAAATTGCAAAAATTGTATTGAAACTTTTGAACTAATAGATAAGAATGATTTATTCATATAACTGTCATATTTTTGAATAGGTTAGTGAAACCTAATTAATACGCTACTGACATAAGTAAATAAAAAAACTCTTATTTAAGACTGTAATTAATAATTAAAAAAATATTTCATTTTTATTAAGATTCCCCCTTATTTCATTTTCACTAGGTTATTGAGTCACATGACAAAATATCACAAAACTATTTAGATTTCTCAGCCTACCAAATAACTACCCTTCCCGTACTATAGTTGATGTTTTAGCTACATCAAGGCTGTAAATGATTGCACTAGAGTTGACCCATAAAATGAGCCTCAATTTCACCAAAAGATGAGAAATCAAGGCTTACAATTCAAGACCAAACCGTAGGAGCAGCATGTTCATGAAATTCTGCCAAACTGGATTTGGCATAACTTTTTGTGTGCAATTGACTTATAATTTGATATATTTTTCTCAAGTTGGCCAAAGTTAACAGGATATTGTTGACTTGTTTGAAAGTTAACCTTCTTATACCTGGAGCCTATCTATTTGGAAAACTGTTTATGCTCTTGGACTACCACCATAGTATGGCTATGGCAATTAGGCCATGTTTAATGTGCTTGATACCATGAAATAAAACTGCAAAAATAAATAATACGTAGGTCTCATATTTATTTTTTTAATACCATGAGATAATAAATGGAGAATTATATATACCATAGTATTATTTATAAGAAAATCTAGGGTAGGTCCTCATTTTAGTAGTAAAATTATCTTTAATCCCATCCAACCTTTTTTATTGAAATTAGTTTTGTCTCAATTTTAATTTTTTAAAATACCATTAAATTATATCTTTAAAAAATTTCTTTGACCAAATCCCTTTTAAAACGGGAATAAAACATTTTGTCCAAAAAACTCTTCTAAAATCTCGCGCCACAATCACCACAACCTAGTTCCGTGGCCGTTTTCATCATCCGTCATCGCTGTCTTCATCCTCAACATTGCCATCATCAATCTTGACGTCGACATCACCGTCGCCATCATCTTCACTTGTCGTTGCCGTTATCATCCCTCGCCAATTGATACATGTCTCAGTCAAACTTTGTAATGCATTTTCAATGATCCTGTACCTCATACGTAACTAATATATGAATCAGTTAAGATACCTTTATGACTCTGCCTTGCATTTTCAGTGATGTCGCAACTCAAATACAATTGATATATGTATTAGTTGAACTATGTCTTGTATTTTTAGTGATCTCGCAGCTCAAACACAACTGATACATGTATCAGTTGGACTCTGCTTAGTATTTACAGTGATCCTACAACTCAAATACAACGGATACAAGCAAGTATCAACAGTGTTGGGGTTGACGACAGCAAAAGATGCTGATGGTAATGGCGATGAATGATGACCCTAATGGCCAGGGAGAACGACGGCAATGTCGAGGTTGACGACAGCGACGTTGAAGATGACTACGACGGAGGATGAAAACAATGATGGAGGGTAAAGATGACGAGGCTGAAGAGGTGCTCAGGAGGAGGTCAAGGTTCTGGACACCAAAGCTTTGGATGATTCTGTCATCTTCGCCATCTCCGCCATCTTGGCCATCTCTATCGTGGCTTTGGTTTTGTACACGAGCAAGGAGGAGGAGGTCGAGGTCGGCTGCAGTGAAGTGGAGGTCGAGGTTCTGCACACAGTGACTTTGGTGATTCCTCCATCTCCGTCGTGTCTTTGGTTCTGCACACTGACGAGGAAAAGGAGGTCGAGGTTGGCGGCAGCAGAGGAGGATAAGGGGGAGTAGTGGCGCTGATGCAAAGGCGGTGGTTGTTTAGAGATAGTGGCAAGGATTTGGAGAAGGGAAGGGAAGGGTAAGATAGTGGTGGCTAAGGTTATGTTATAAGTGTGGATAACATAAGTGTAAATGTAGGTGGTGCCAATTTTTTTCAAATTCAAAATTCAAATATGGTAGAAAGAAAAATCAAATCTTTTAAATATGGGTAAATTAGTCATAAAATTTTATTCTGATTTATGGTGTGACTAAAACTACTAAATTTAAGATGGTAGGACTAAAATTCTTACGAGGTTTAAAAAAATGATTAATCCTTAAATTTATCTTATTTATATCATGTTTTGTTAAAATGGCATGAATAATTTTATAGTTACTCGACTATTAGTGGAACTAGTAATTCAAAGAGAGAAATATAGCCTCCACGGTTCCACCCATTCATGTAAAATTGGTCAATAGCCTTTGAGAGTACTAATTAATTCTTCAAAATACTACCTAAGCATATAGACATGGTGATCTCCAATCATAGGAACACTAGTTACGGGAAGAGTGGAGTCGATCACTCCCACCAATTGATATCGAGTTTTTGAAAATAGTCAATCCATTCAATTCGTTTTCTACTATATTTAGATGGGAGCATCAGGTGTAATTTTTGTGTTTTACTAATTGATTATCTATACCAAGACATGCCATTACATGATTTAAAATTAATGTAGAGTGTGGCACATAAAAATCCTCTACATTCTAATATTATTCCAGGAAAGACTTTCAATTTATACTAAGGAGTTGGTAGGAGATATATTACTCTCCGGCTCTTGCGCAAAATCTCAGATGATGCGTGTGTTGAATAGTTAAATACTATTTACTAGTTCTTTATAATATAATATTGTCATGTTAAAAAGCGTATTGATTTACAAAAGTTAAACAGGAGAGAGAAATAATTTTTTATTTAAGAAAAAAACAAAAATGGTGAAAACAGATTTTGGAATTTTCTTGAACAAGCAAATTGGAACTGAAGAAAATAAGAAGATTGTATATTTTCTGTGTATTAAAACTGTACAATATATGGTATATTTATAGGTGAATAGGAATAAACAAAAAAGAAAATACAATAAATAGAGAATAAAATCAAATCAGAATAAAATCAATCTAATATTCTAATAATCAATCTAATAT